>JAVQJF010017703.1:0-62558 GCA_036023855.1 Gadopsis marmoratus | reverse complement strand
CCCCCCCCCCCCCCCCCCCCCCCCCCCCCCCCCCCCCCCCCCCCGCCGGCGCCCCCAAGCTCACAGACGGAGCTGTAACAACCCGAGCCGAAATGGAAAAAGCAGGCTACTGCACTCTTCGGCCCTTAACCACAAATCGAGTGGAAGCTGGCAGCTGCTATCTGGATAAACAGCTGTCTATCCAGGAAGCAAACCGTCAACGGGTGTCACGACTTGTACAGCAGAGCCAAGAATGTCTGAACGCTGGCTGAGCGGGAGAGAAGACCTTCCTTGCATCTTCATTTAAAGTCTCGCATGCCTTCAGAGGAGGCACAAAACGTTTTGGTTTCATTACGATTCACAAAAAAAACATCACCAAACGGTGTCTACCTCCTGCAGTGAACACTCCTTTTTTCCCCCCGTTTTCTTTACTCCCCTTCAAGAAGAGCCACCGTTCTGGTTGGCATAATTTGTCACAGGCGGCCCCTCGTGGCTTCGCTACACCAGCTTTCACCTCTCAAAATAGGCACTCAGTTAGAACGAGAGCAAGAGGAGACAGGGAGAGAAACGGAGCTCCCGGAGGCGACATATGCCTTTAACAACTACATCTGCGTACAAAGGACCAGACAAAAATGGCTGCATGAGAAGTGGATAGGACTATAACACACAGAAGGTTATGCTGATGGCTCTGTCCAGAGATCGTAGTCGGACAGAAGGGTAATGTTCTAGAGGCAAAACATTGATAGAGGGATTAACTAACAAATATCTTGAGAATTTGTGAATCCATCCATTATCAGTTCGATTGGTTTAACAATTGTTCAGTGTATAGAAATGGTTTTTTTAACAACATTGTCAGGTGCCTATCACAATTTACCAAAAGCCCAAAGCAAGTCTTAAAAAGTCAAAAACTTTTTAAATTGTCTGACCAACCCTCAGAAAATGTGAAAGAAATTCATTTGAAAAGGAAATAATTGCTGATATTTGAGAAGCTCCAAATCAAATAATATTTGGTAAATGACTCATTGCTTAACTAAAAGAAAATTAATCTGATTGATTCAAGCCCATCTCCAGCACACCCAGAAAGCTGTGGTGTTCATGCGCGTTGACATTTGCGTCCAAGAAATTTATATTGGCGAGACATTGGAGTAAAGTAAACCATAAAGTGCAGCTTGAACTTTATATCCCAAAGAAAGCTGGGAAAACTGTTTTTCCGTAACGCTGCACCTGACCTTTGTATGTTGGAGGCACCTAATAGCAGCGACAGCTAAACTGCACACAGAGACCACGTGTCCACCGGCCTTCTCCGTCGGGTCTGTGATGCTTTACACGAAAGGGAAGAGGAAGGCAACGGGTCGCGCAGTGCTGAACCCAGCGTTCTTTGGATAGAACTCACTCACAGATGTTAAAGGGAGATTTTACACTTTCTCGCCAGCGAACAGGGGAGTTCAAAAACTTTAACTCTACTTCATTTAAAACGACAAGACTTGTTTTTGCATAGATACTGAGTCTTGTACATTTCCTAGATTGTGGTCATTGATGAGCCTATCCAACATCGTGAGGTCTTTGAAGGTAACAACAAAGTCCTACGCTCAAGACTACATGCTAGTTACTAACTAGCCATGTTTTCAGGTTAGCGGAATATTTCTACAGAAAGTGGAACAATTTGCTTGATTTTTGGGGGTGGTGTCGGACCCTGGAGGAGATACTCGCAGCTGATAACTATTAAAACAAATAGAAGACAACAGTGACAAAGCACCACGAAGGTTTAAGACAACAAAAGTACTGAAACATTTTGCTTTCCCTTTGTTAAAAGAGCACTCCAGCTATTGCAATAAAGTTGTGGAACTCAACTTTCAGTCCATATTATGGGTCAAGCTCCGGAATTGGGTATTACAATTCCCATGATGCAAATCCATTTCTTTTCTAGGCCTCCACATCCTCAGGTTGTAACAGCCATGCCGAGATAACGCCTGCCGTCATTAAGGTCACTTGTAGACTTGGTCAAGAAGTGTAAAATTGGTCAAATTCCCCTTTAAGTTTCTGAATTAGAAATTGGCAGTAGCTTCCCTAAATCACTGTTTGGTTGACAAACATCAGTGCGTGTCAAATTAAGTAACAAGGGTACAATCGTCTTTTGTATTTCAGCTACCTAACACTATACTACAAAGATTAGTATATAATGTATGCTTTATGGTCTCACTATACCACGTACAGTGTGGGAGGAGTGTGGGAGGAGAAAGGGTGGTTCACCTTTGAATCCTTCCTCGTCAAGGACGACTGTGTAGTTCTCCGGCGTCTCCGTCAGACTGAAAAACTTGCACCTGAAAACAGGAGAGGAAGTACAGATGGAGAGGGGCATCCGGGTGGAAATTGAGAGAACATGCAAAGGCAGGAGATGAGGAGGAAAGAGGGAAGGTGAAAGAGAGCGGAAGAACAGTGTTATTCATGTGCAACCAACAAGAGGAGGTTCAGATTTTTCCATTTTTCAGTAAATGGGGTTCTCCGAAATCCACACTGGTTTCAGGACTGGCTGTCAACTCAATTAGCACAAGGCCAAGCTCAGCATTACGCCAGCGTCGCTCCTTTGTCTACAGCAAACGGTGGGTAACGCAGCAAACTGGGGCACCAGTTACTCCAGCTACTAACTGCTGCATTCAAGGAAGGACCAGGGAACACCACTCTATACGCTATGATGTGTGAGTTTCAGAATTCACAGAACTGTGTACGCGCATCAGCTATGAAAACTAAGTTTCTAACTTGGTGAAATGTCTCTGCAGAGGCACCACTCAGGCCTGCACTTACCCACAATGTTTGAAAGTTAGCTACGTTTGCTGCCTTCTTCCACCTAAAAAACAAAGAGCCACTTTGGTTAAATTTTTGAAAATGCAGCCCATTGGGGTTACAAATGCCCAAAGAAAAGGCAGAAAGAAAGAAAAAAAAAGACCAGCCGGCATCAAGTTGTCGTTATTTGGGAGCTCGGGACTGCTCTCTATAACACAGAACCTCTAAATTCCTTCATAACAAATTTACTGTACTTCCTCTGTCCGGCTTGGTATTGGCATGGTCATCGGGCTTGGGGCCAAATGCATTGGCTTGGTCTGGCCACAGTGTTCACTTCTTTTGAACGTTGCCTTTGTGAAAGAAGAAAACGGTAAATAGGCCCATGAGATTTGGTAAGGGTTGAGGAGAGAACTGGGCAGTGAAACACACATTCTCTTGGATTACGCCAGCTGTTCGAGGCCAGTATACTTCAAATTGAAATAGTGGATGGGAGAAATATCTCTTCTACATCCAAAGATATATCTCTTGTGAGCGTGAGTGTAACAGCAACAGCAAGGACACCGGGATAGACCAAGACAAGTGATAACTGTGTAACCCAGGACCTGCTTGTTCACTTGGGAGATTAATGGCAAGTCTGACGTGCCAAATATGTGTTCAGTCTTCTCTGGCCAGTCCAGACTTAACGGCAGCTGAAGCTCATCATTGTATTGTAGCATTTAGATCCATCCACCGTAGCAAACAGTGGAAAAAAGTTTTAAATTACTTCCACAACCAGCGGCTCATCCCACTTTGCAAGTCCAAATTGGATGAATTTTTAAGTGATCGATTGACAGGAATGCACTCTTTCTTATGAAGAGATGAAGAAATTGATACCACTCTCACGTCTCTCCGATGGAGCCGCGATACCATTAGATTAGATTAGCATGCACCTTGGAAGCAGGGGCAAGCAGCTAGCCTGGCTCTGTCCAAAATAAAAAACATTCAGCCAACAGCATCTTTAAAAAAAAAAAAAATTTTTTTTTAAAAGTCACTAACTAACATGTTACATGTGCAACACAAAACCAATCACCTTTAACTTTTCTTTGGCCATACAATCTCTCAGTAGCTCAACAAAGGATGGAATTAAAACTTGAGAGGAGATGTCCATTAATAGCTGAGTGCAAGAAGATAGCAAATACAAAATACCACCTGTGTCATGGCTCAACGCCGCCACTAGAAGGCCTCGTTACTGAGTTAGTAAGGCCTTTTAGGTTTTGGTAAAAAAGATGACTTGAATCCCTAAAAATGGAAGCGCTGTGCGTTTCCTTAAAATGTCTCACTGGAGACACACCTTCATCTTCCTCTGCTCATCAGTCAGCTGAGGCTGTTACAGTAGACGCCCCTGAGAGAGACAGCCAAACGCCTGATTCAGCAAGAACTAATCCCTGCCGTGAGATGGGACAATCGGCCCACAGAGAGACAAAGAGAGGGAACTACCAGCCGTGCTGGCAAGCTCAGCCAGCCCATTGTGCTATAATACCCCCCCCCCCCCCCATTTCCTGTTGACCCCCTCCCCAGCTTGCAGTTTCCTGCAGGTAGTGTATGCCAAGCATCCATCCTGCATGCGAGAATTATCTGGAGTTTTGTCACATGCGGCGTGTTTTGGAGAAGGCAATGAGTGGCTCTTGTATTATACTGTGAGGTAGCAAAACCTGCGTGTTGTCAAGCAACCCGAGGGACTCCCACCTGCGAGACAACCGTGAATGTTTGGTTTCCTGTTCGCGATGCACAGATAAGACGCCTCACCTAAGCTTCATTACGTTATACTGATGAGCACATGTGAACGCGAAGTTGGTGTTACAATCATTAACCAATCTTCATCAGTCCCAGAAGTCTTAAGGGGGTTTGCTTTTACCTACAAGAGGCAGACAAAACTTGATCATTCTTGTTGTGGAAATGCACCATTAAGTTCCTCTCTATTTGCTTCCAAAAGATTAACGTGCCGAACAAAAGAAAAGATGAGAGGTTTGACACATCTGTAGGCCCAGGAACTTAACTAATGTCTCCCCACAACAAAGCTTTGTTGAGACACATAACAAAAGGGGGGGGGGATCAAACCACCAACCCTGGGGTTAATGGACGACCGCACTACCCCCTCAGCCACAGCCGCCCATGAAACTACAACTATTATTATCAATTACAAATCGCTTAACATTTGCACGTTTCAGCTTCCGTGATAAGAAAATGTGCTGCTTTTCTTGGTTTTCTATCACTGTAATCTGATATGTTCTTTTTGACTTTCGACTGTAGGTTAATTAATGCGGGCCGTGGGAACTTGTGATGGGCATTCTTCACCATTTTCGGACATTTCAGGTAACGGAATTAATTGACTAATGGGACATGTTTGTACAGAACTCTGTAGCAGTGCCACATAGTCTGTGTGTGATCCCTGCTGGGAATGAGTTCCTTCCACTGAGGCATGAAGGAACATGAAGAGGAGCAGGAGGAAAAGAACCAAGAGAGGCGAGGAAGCAACAGGTAGCGAGGGAGCGCACGCACACACACACACACATCTGGACTTTGATCCAGCTGCACAAAGCAACGGGTGGTAGCAGCGGTGAGGGAGTGAGGGTAGGTGGTGCTGGGGATTCTGCAACCGATGCGCCGGCTGAGGAAACGTGATAAGAGTGGAGCAAACCGAAGGCCTCCAGCTACCTCAGGCCCATCATGGGTGGACGAGCGAGCTGTCTGGGAGCCTCGCAGCTTCCTACAAAACCCATCTACAGCTTTCTTCTCACGGGGGGAGGGGGGGGTCCTCCTGTTTTCAGAACAATGAGAACTGTTTTTTTCTAGAAACCCCTGCTTGTTATTGGGGGAAGGGGGGGGTGGGGGCTTAAGTAAACAAAGGGAGCCAGAGTCCACAGCCTTGACAGGCCTGCTGAAGCAGACAAGTGGAAAACTCCCCACAGGGTTTCTGGCTCAGCTGAGGCATTGTTCAAACCCATGCTCTCGTCGGCGGGCCGCCGAGGAGAAGAAAGGACTGCGAGGAGCCTGCAGGGCTGCATCCACAGTGCAGCACGGCCAATATATTGGGCTGATGATTACTGCCACGCCCATAAACTCCAAACAGCTACCACGGACAAAACAAGACTACAGACTAACAGCTTGCAAGCCATATTTCTTTTGCCCATCGTGGGAGGATTCATTCACATTCTTCTGCGTTTCCTAGAAGCCAATGCTACACGGCTGCTGCGTAAACGTTTTGCAAGCGCGCATGAAGACACACAGACAGATTCCCACACTCATTCTCTAGCCTAGAAAACACACAGCACTGCAGCTTGTACCTAATCGTATACTCCTGGTCTGAACCGTACACCAAAACAGAAGACCTGACCTAATTCAAATGTCCTCACGTTGGACTCTTCCTCTTCACCCTCTTGATGACATGTGGTCTCAATAACTATAAACACCGCCGACCTTTACTGGTCAACATGGTCACTGACAGCATGCATGCTGCGCCTCATCAAACAGGGGTTCTTATTTCGAGACGAGGCAAAGTCTATTTTCATCCTCTGCACCGCAGGCGCCTTAGTGCCCCCGTTGCTTTGGACGATGTCAGAGGAAAGTCTACGTTCTCACAAGTCGGGATGAGTCTGGCGTACCTCCTTAAAATTCTGCTCAGGACTGCATTCAAATCACTTTGTGTGCATTCTCGGGCAGCTGCTCTCCAGTGACTAGCAGGGGCCTGAAAGAGGGAGGTGGCCAAAACCAACGGAGGCAACCAGGCTCGTTTGTGCTCCACCTATTGTCCAGTCAAAATCTTCTCCACCACTGCCCGATCTGCATCGTCTATACTTTGACCAGAGGGGAGAAAAATGTCTAGCCTAAAGTACGACAACAGAATTTGGTAATGTATCTAAAGCATGCACAATAACAACACTGGAGAACAGACAGGCCTGCTATTCCAAGTCGGTGCCACCTTTTCCTGGTTTATTCTGGGCTCAGTCCGCTACAAAGTTCCAGACACTGAACGCTCCGCAGAGCCTGTTCAAACGAAAACGTAGGCTCACACCAATGAAAAAAAAAAAAGAACACACCGCCTGGAAATGTGGACTCAGCTCTTGACTCATCACACAAGCCTGTTGGCCCGTGTACCTTATTCTCATTCACAGAGCGACTAGTTATTTACTCAGCGTGCCAGTTTGTAAGGCAGTGCGAGTCAACAGGACAAGGGTTTGCCTGGTGAGGACATGTCAAAATGTGCATCGCCCCCAAAGCTTCGAGCCAAACGTGTGCCGATGGATCCCCCTGGGCGTGATGAGAGGGTGGCGTGAAGGGCGCGACAGACAAATACACAACATTTAAATCTAAATTTTCTGCGTCCACTAACAAGGGATGGACAGCAAGCGTTTTCCAGGGTCATGATCCACTCATGCAGGCATTGGGAGGGAGGGGGGGGGCTGGTCCTGACGCCTTGGAAACTGATTCTGATGAAGTAGAAGAAAAACAGAAAAGCGCAAATCTACAACTTTCCTTGTGGCTTTGACACGACAGCCGGGGCTGAGCCCACTGCCTGGCCTACGTGATGGGGCAGACCTGAACACCACAGAAGTCGAGCCCAACCTCCTGGCCCTGCACATGCGGGGCAGCCGGAGCAATAAACAATGACATACCAATGAGAGGATGTCCAGGGGTGAACTGAAAACTGGCACCAGTGGCAAACACGAGATCCGGGCAAACTTGCAAACTGGATGCTGGTGTTGGGTAAAAGGCGGGCCATGTGGTTTTGAGCTGGAGGAACAGGTCGCACGTCGACACTAAGAGAATGTACCACGTTAACTAAACTGCTGCAGGGGTTTTTTTTGTGTGTGCGCGCAGAAACAACGCGGACTGGCAGAGAGAACGCACAGTGGATGCGAGCACATCTCCAGTCACGCTGCTACAGAACGTCGTATTTCTGGCAGATCTCCAGGCGCCATGAGCTGCGGCGACCGCGCGCAGCTGTAAAAGAAATGCGCAGGCAGCGCGCGACTCGAGCAGGCAGCGCGGGGCAGACGGGACAGAACGGCCCCAAAATAGAGGCTCGGCCGCGCGACGCATGTTCCCTCGGGTGTCCGTACTTGGGTTGCCGGGCGGAGTCCGCTTACCGCGTCCTGTTCCGGAGGAATATCAGCTTGATCAGCGGGTGCGTGAAGTTCACGAGCCCACTCTTGGATATGCAGGTGACCCGCAGCCTGTGGTCCAGGATGTGCAGGTCCATGCTGTCGGCGGCGGAGGAAGCGCCTTCCTAGCGGCGCGATATCATTCGGCTGTCGAAATGCCGGACGACGGGCAGCGGCGACAAAACACGGCCGGCCGCTTATTCCCGCAGCGCGAGAGACAGAGAGAAAACACAACACGCGACGCGCAGCTCGAGACTCCTGCGCCGCCGGACGGCTGCGCGTTCAGGGGAAACACGAGGCGCAGCCCCGCAGCAGGACACGCCCCCTCCCCCTTAAAGCTACAGGCGCACGCGGCGCAGAGGCAGAGCAGGAAGTCGCGGCGGACTCTCGAGGTTCCGGTTTTGCACTTTTAAGAAGAATGGCAGCAGTTAAACATGCGGACACCCGCTCGTGTCCCTTTGGTCTGAAGCTGGACGCGTTTCTCTGTGGAGACTGTAGAAGGGAGTGACAGACTACTACTTGGTTGAGAGTGGATACTTCCTGGAGTCTCTGCTGGTTGCCTAGCAATTCAATGATGCCAAGCCCATATAGCCATGTAGAATGGGGGGGGGGTGTTGTGAAAGTTGAATTAGCCTATCGCGAGGATAGCTTAAACCCTGTTCATCCGTCAAAACGGTTCAGCCTAGCTCAGTTGAGCTTTACATGTGTTGAAAGCTTTACATGTTCACTTCGTAACATTGCTGCAGAGTATTACAATGACCACTCTGCTGCATGTCAGTCAACCATTATTTTGAAAATACCGACCACTCCGTAGACGAGGTTAGAAGGCCTTTCACACATCTCACTGTGAATTTCAATCAACTAAATGATCGGACATTTTAATGGCCGACACAGTCTGGCTAGTTTCATTTTGATCAAACGTGCCTCTCGCAGTCACAGCTGTGAAGCTCAGTGTGATCTCATCCGGTGATTCATATCCAGTCACAAATGTTCAATCACAAAAGGCTGGGTGGAGACCATTGCGTCTTTGTGAAAAACAAATAGACATGCAATTACCATAATGCACGATAACAACAAACAGCAGGAAGCATGTCGCCCTTAGCTCCCGGCAGTCATGTCATTTACAGTCCATAGTGTAATATACAGCAGCACATGCACATATTGTAATACATATAATCTGGCATTTCATTGTGCCAGTTCATCACTGCTTTGTTCAACATATTTGACCTAAACCTCTGGAATCATGGGTAGTTCAGGATTCTCAAAATATATGCACACAAACACTGCACCATTGCTCGTCGCGACGGGCCGGCTGCTGTGCAAATGCAGAATCAGAAAATGTTCCAAGTTTACAAACAAATGTAACACAGGTCATCCAGCAGATTTAAAAGAAAAAGACATGATCAAGCAGGTGACTGAGTTTTAGTCAAACAGATGCTCCCAGTTTCAGTCAGCTGGTTATTGTAAAGGTGAGCTCTTGGTGGGAATCATTATTCTAGACTCCATGCTTCTGATCAAAGGCACTGAGGACAGAATGGGAGAAACATGTTAGAAGGGCTGAACATTGACTCAAAGACCATGGACTTCACTGTCATTTCCGTTTCATGTGGATACAAACAGCCTACATGCAAACTACAACTTCTCAAGGTGCAACATCAAGTGAAGCAGCACATTGACATTATTTCAGCATGTCACAGGTCAGTGCATGTGTTGGACAATATTAGTGGGTATTAGTAGAGTTAAATTAATCAATGTGTTCATTAGAACACTGTCATCCTATAGTGTTCAGTGTTTTCATTAAGCTCAACATGTTTTACATTCCCACATATACAGTATAGTTTCATGCTGCTGAAACATATCTGGCTACAAATGTGTCTGAGCTCAGAGAGTAAATACAATATATGAGTGGGTGGTTTGCATCTCTCCTACCTGTATAATACACATTTACATCCCATCCCTCCTTGAGCCACGCCGAGTTCCTGGTCTCCTCCCGGGACTGGAGGTTTTCATAAGCTGCAAACACAAATAACCAAACCATACATTATATTAAGTAGCTATGAGCCAACTCTACCATGAAAAGTTCTAAGAATATTGCTGTGACCAAATGTATCCATCTACATCTAAATTGCTCAGGCTTCATATAGCTTTTCACTATAGAAGGGATATTTACTATGCATATTCTGTGGGCAAGGGGCTACCATTTAAGTAGTAACTAGTCATTCTGCCACTCCTCTATCATATGCCAACATACACATCTTTGTCTGGTAGGTAAAGTTACATACCTTGTGATATTCTCCAGCTAATGGAACAGAAATTCACCGTTTACAACACCACTGAAATGCATGTCAAAAGATTTACATGCTTGCATTTTGCATATACAACAATAATTGGCCTAGTGTAAAACTACTTCATCCATGTTGTCCTAAATTAGATTTTTTAACAAGTCAATTTTATTTATAAATCGCCCAATATCACAAATTTGCCTCAAGGGACTTTATATTCTCTACAGCATCCGACAGCATTCTATCCTTAGACCCACGATTCAAATGAGGAAAAACGTTCCAAAGAACCCATTTAACAAGTAAAAAAACCATGGAAGAAACCTCAAAAGACCAGCAGAGGCGGGATCCCTCTCCCAGGACAGACAGACAGACATGCAATAGATGAACTACTGCATTATCATCTTTTAACAATCAACCCCCCCCAAAATACAGTACACGCACTTTAAACAAGATATCAGACAACATCATTTTCCACCAGTTTTAACTCATGTGCCATCTGCCTGTACAGATTCAGTGCTCGTTATTGAGCTGTTATTTCCTTTGTTAGAGGTACTAAAGCTAAAGCCATTGACAAACAATTTCCCTGAGGTGACAAATATGTTACATTCTCACCCCACAAATGATGAACAGCGTACAGGTCGCCGATCTGTGAGAAGAAGCCGCCCACTGCCTCGCTGTTTTCCTGTCTGTATTTGATTGCCCTCGCCCTGTTGTAAGACATGACATTTTCAGCAGTATTATGATCACCTGAACACCTGGAATACTTGATGCCAACATTGGGAGAAACTGGAAATCTTTTATAGATGTTTTAAGCAAATTAAAACCTCCTCACCAGTGGTTTCCCCATTCAATCATAGTTCCTGGCTGAAACACATGCAAAGAGGTAAAATAGTAACACCGTTTTAACACTAACATATGACATTAAATTAACTTGTACACAGGACAGTTGTTTTACATGTACACACATGTCCAGCTATAAAGTGCCATGACATGAACCAGCATGGTCAAACCAGTTTAACAGCACATTCATAGGTTGTTTATTTTACACAACCAACTCTAAATGCGTCATGAGCCCACATGCAGGAAGAACTTCAGTGTTGTCTGACAGCGATATCAAATGGGGGTTTAATAACTATAACATGGCTGTATTATAAACATTTAAATAAACTCCTGCTACTCAGAAAGATTACACCTTATTATGAATTTAATGATGTCACACAACTCAGTATTTTATAAAGAAAATTCTATAAATGTATAAACCCTTGCACTCAGCAGGGTTGAATCATTTTGATTGCAACTGTGTTTAATTCTGTAGTCTTAACTTGTAGAGAGGCAATAAATTAATAATGTAATATGTGTATGTGGATACCTTGAGGTGATATGTGCGCATTTCATAGATGCTGGGTCCTGGTCTGGGCAAGGGTTCATTCCAGAAACTGAACTCCAGGAGGAGTTGATTTCGCCGTGAAATCAACATTTTCGCCCTCTCTTTCCTGAACTCTAAATACTCCTGAAGAGAGATTCAAATGTTTTAAACGAAAAAAGGAATATACAAAGATATGCTATAGAGTGCTGTTCTACTGCTAAATAACATAACTCAAATCTGTGCAAGTTGCACTTAAATTATCTGTTTTTTCTCTGGCATCTCTGTACTGAATTTTCTACTCAGTGCAATAGAGGAAAATGATTAAGAAACAGTCCAGTCCACCTTGTTGTTGTTCAGCATTGTCAGGCATTCGGTCAAGGCTGGGTAGCCCCCTCTGTATCGCCATAGATGCACTACAAAAACAGAACAGCAGATGTCAGTATAGCACTGTGTAAGGACTGACGCCACCCACACAAGCAAGAGGTACAGTACCTCCATCACCGTGTGATCATGTTTTGCTGCGTCTGAATGCTCTTAATGTACACTATAAATGATCATATGTAGAAAGAGATGCGTTGGCGGCGAGTCATGTGGTAGTGTCTGTACATTTTTCTGTGATGCTCTGCCAAACAAGTCACAGCGCAAACTGCCGTCACTCAAATTAAGTGGTGATGCTCACGAGGCCTTGAGACAGAAAAACGAACCCAGTCGTTGGGTGCAAACAGCGACTGTGATCAATAAGAGAAGTCACTTTTCATCATCTCTTCCGCCTACTGCTGCTTACCAGCTTGGTCCTGTTCTCCGTACCAGGTATTCCAGCTTCCGACCACCTCACATGGGTAGTCCGCGTCCTGATGGAGCCTGTTTTGCACCTCGGCCCTAAAGGTCAGCACAAAAGAAAACACAAACTCTTCACACACTGATTGCGTGACTGTGCCAACAGTTGCAATACTGTCACTTCACCACAATGACCAACTAGAGGGCACTCAGAGAGCACAATGTCCACAATTATCCAACTTGCTGTTACACCCAAAGACATTAATTCTATTACTTCAATTTTACAATAAATGACTCTTGTAATTCGATGGACACCACGGAATAAACTCCATCTTCAGATTGTGGGGAACTGTAAAATTGCATCATCAACAAAATCTAATTAGCTGCTCTTGACTGAAAACATTGCAAACTTAAACTAATTTGTCTTCCAGTTTGCATGGAAATATTCTATAAAGCTAGGTGTATAAAAAAAAGTTAGAATCCAAATCAGGTTTATGTGCTATTTACACATACAAGAAATGTGTGTGCAACAATACAACATAGTAAGTAGAGAATTTAAAGGATGATAATGCAAGTACTGCGAGTCAAGAATCATAAATAGAAAACTGACAATAAGATACAAAACCTAATTAAACAAGCAAACATTGCAAACATAACCTGATTGGTGGAGTTAATGCAGGGAATGTTTTAAAGCAGCGAACACACTCACTCTAGACTGTTATATGCTTCCAGGCACTCTGTTTTTACTTTATTAACTGTAAAAAAAAAAAAAAAAGGAGCCAGTCTTATGAAATGGGTGGGTTTAAAAAAATAAAATAAAATACAAGCAACAATCAAAATCTTCAACAAAGTAATTTCACACTACGATTCAGCAAAGACTTCTATACACAAAACTGATTCACTTTCAATAGGTTATAGGCTACGGCTGACAGTGTGTCCAAATTGAAATCCCTACATGGCGAGATGTGCGCCACAAAAAAAAAAAGATCAAAGCCTGGGGAGAATGATAGATTTCGCTACAAGAGACAGACACAGTTATCACCACAGGCTCAAAAGAACACCAGACAAATTGTATTGATGTCGCTTTCAAAACTTTACAGACTTGATGCATCATACGATTATGGAATAACTTGTTGCTGCCTATATGATGCGCATGTATGATCAGAAATAACTTATGTAACGCAATGTTATGCAGCGCAGTCCTGTTCTCGTCTCTCACGTTACGCGCTCCGAAGTCGTCGAGGCCACTGTGGATTGAATTTAATCAATGTGATTTAGTTACCCGTTTTCTGCACAGACAAATGGATGCCAACACAAAGAGTCTGGTTCTGCTCGAGGGTTCCTGCCTGTTAAAAGGCAGTTATTCGTTGCCACTGTCGCCTAGCGCTTGCTCGTGGAATTGTTGGGTCTATACATACAGAGTTGGTCTAGACCTGCTCTATATTAGCAAGTGCTATGAGATAACTTTGTTATGATATAGCGCTGTATAAATAAAATTGAATGATAGACTATTCAGACTCAAAGCAGAATCCATTTCATTATACTATATTGTAACTGTATCACATTCACTTGTGTTTGGCCCCCTGCAACCCCGCGCTTGAAAGAAAATAAGCCTTCGCTTGTGCGCGAGTAAAAGATTGTATGCCTACATTGAATTTTATACAGGTTGCTGGTCTCTTTCTTTGACAGCAGGTTGGAGTGGGCATCTTTCCTGGCATCGACTTTGTGCACAAATAAGGAACGGAACCAGCCTTTGTCGTGGCTCTCTGAAAACCTCCTACACAGAAACAACATGAGAGAAAGTTTCACAAGGGCTCAAAAGCAGCAACAACATTAAACAGAGAAGTTATCTTTATTAAGAACAAAAAAAACAGACAAAACTTAAAAAGGAACATGGAGATATGTGCATATGGGCCAAAATGCTAGTCATGCTAATATCCTTTGATATGAAAAACATGCATACTGTATCAGTGAGTGGGCTGAATGCCACAGCTTGTGTCTTCAACTTCTTTTCATCCACTCTGGAGTGAATAAAAAGGGGAATTACAATCTGTTGTTACAACCGCCGATCAGTGTTTTCGACGTGAATAATCATCTCTTAATATCAGAGGGCAGAGAAGGAAGACTCTGAACCTGTCGCGTGTTCTGGCTGTTCCAAAGAAAGTGAACCGGGGAGGACTATAATAGTGGCATTAAAGCAAACAGAGACAAAGCCCAGCAGAAATACGGCTATATTAAATGCAAAACTGAATTATTTATGGCTCAAAAATCACACACACACAAAACATAATGCCAGAAATATTATTGTTGTTTTAAAATAAAATCACATTTGGCTTGTCTTTTCTAAATGTGAGGGTGAAGCTGTGGATAAAAAGTAAAGTATGTAAACACACGCAAACTAAAAAATGAAAGCAAAAACTGAATAAAAAAAAAAAAAAAAGAAATCGGGAGGAAAACGTCAGCCGACTACACAAAATATGTCTCTTCATACGCAGTGGTAGAACACAGCGCCCACACTCAGCTTAACATCAAATCCAAGGAGATTTTAAGGACTTTCGTAGCTTTTTATGAAACTTACAAATTCCGTCACGATAAAGCTGCTTAAATGTCAACATTAACCTCGAGCTCAGTGAGAATCGCTGGTACTTGCCCACTTATGGCTGAGGGAGCTATATACTGTGCATGCGTTTACTCATTATGGAGCACTTTCAAGGCCGTCTGTTAATTCACAAGGATTTATTTTATTATTCCGAAATCCACAAGCGTTCAAGGTCAGTGGGACACCTCTTTTAATAGCCTAATGGGCCAGCGGCTTTAATTGGGAACTATAATTAGAAAATTCCCCATGGCTCATCCCCCCCCCTCTCTCTAAAACAACAAAAGTAGCAATGGAGCCAAAAAATCTAAAAAAAATCTTCACACACTGAGGAAAAACGCACAGCACAGCGCGGAGGCACAGATAAGCTGTCAGCAAGTGCAAGGCAACATGCAGTGTGGCTTTAGAGGGCAAAGTTCAGAGGTCCAGCAAATGATTAAAGCTGGTTTTGGAGAACCGCCTGGCTGTCTGACCCTGACTACTGCAACATAATGTTATGCACATTTAGGCGTTAAGACAATATGATTCTGGCACATGACTTTAGAACAACGTAAACATGTGGTGCAACCCACGTTAACAACGTGACAAACGGTTCAAGTTCGGTTTAATGTTAAAGCTGGCTAACGCATAGCACACACAGAAAGGTGCGCGTTAGCTAGCTAGCTAACTGACGCTAAACGACTGCAAATGTTCCCCACTTCCGTCCCCAAGGACACCTCAACACCGACCGGTAGCTTCCAGGTAATCGCAACGTCGCATAGGCCCGTTAACAAGCGCTTCATCCAGCTAGTGTTAAATAAAAAGGCACGTAACGTTACCTGTTCGCCTGGTGCAGGTTCACAGAATACCTGTACAACACCTGCCCTTTAGACCGCACAGGACTAGTCGTCGCCATGTTTTCCTCTATGAAGCAAACGATAACAGGAAAACAACAACGTCCTTTGACCCGCAAACACACGCCTCTGGGTTAATGTTTACCTCCCTGTCCGATGACGGGATGCTCTCGGACGGCTCATCCTGTTAAAGCCGCCGCGTTTCCCGCCCGAGATTTAAAAAATAAAACGCGTGGCTCTTGTGACGCGCGCACAATCGATCAGACCGGATTAGTTGAGTGTGTCGCGTTCAATGACAGCGAGGAACCTGAGACGTTGCCGGAAGGCGTGTTTATAGATCATTTACTAAAACCAGCAAGTTTGTGCACAACGTCTGAATGTCGTTATGAATTTTATTACATCCATTAGGCTAGCACTAATGATTGTTGTGTATATTTCTTTACGATGTGTTATGTTTATTAGTTTGTGACAGATCCAAACAATAATACTAATAATAGTAAAACGTTTAAAATAATCCATTGCACATCACACACTAAAATACATGCATTCATATTCATAATAAAGTGAAATGTTACAACAAAATGTGCCCTTTTCAGAGAGTTAAACAAAATTGCTGAATTTATTATCTGAATAATTGCGACTACAGTTTAGCAGCTGATCAAGTTGTCATGAAAAATCTTAAATTCTTATTCTCAATATTTTCCTCTGAAAATCCTTCCTTTGAACCATGTGGTTGCACAAAATATTAAACTCAAGTAAAGTACATGAAGTACCTAAAACACCACAGAAATAAATGTTTAGCTACTTTCCGTCTCTGCATTCGAAGATTACGAATAGGTAAAATAAAGTCAAAATGTAAGATTGAATACAAATACATATATTACTAGATATCATTGGTGTTTTTATAATTAGTATAAACTAACAAGACTGGGTTGGAGATCATTTTTGGGGTGTGTGTGGGAGAGATACATGTCTCCAAATGGCAGCTTACTGTATCTAACACTGTTTTGAGTTGTCCTGCTGCAGCAAACAGGTCTCTTATCTAAAAGCGGACCGATCTTTCATAGCTGGTTTCTCTATTAGACTAGTCATGCAGTACTTAAATCCTTTTTGTGCAACCCACTTTCACTTCTTTTCATACACAATGCGGGGGCTCTCTGATCCTCTCCATCATGCTACCCACTGACATTATGTAACATCAAATCAGATCATACCTGAAATGAACCATACTCAATACCTGTATTGTATGCCTGTGTTCAATGACTTCAGCAACACTATAAAGCGCACACACATGCGGTGTATGCACTGTTTCTTTTGGAAAATGAACATAGTGTATAATCTCTGAATTATCTTAATTTTCAAATGATTGGGTATTTAATGTTTAATTTGATCTAAACATGTCATTCAGAGGGATGTTCTCTCATGGCTCTTTTTGCTTTTGAAAAAAGACATCATCTCTTTAAAAGAATATACTTGCTTGCATTCATGCTTTGGTTCATCTGTCGATTAAAACGGTCCATAGGGCTTTGACAAGATTCCTTCCATCTTTTCTGGCATAAAAGTACAGCAACTACACTTTTCCTTTTTTTACACAATTTACACAAATACACTTTTCAGGCTTTCGCTTTTCTGAATGTGCCAGTTCTGCCCCCATGAATTACTGAAAGCGCAGGGAGTATTTCTTTCACGGCCGTATACAAGTCTTCAAAATCCTGGTTCACTGTGATGTCCTAGAGAGAGTGATACACAGAGAAGCGGGTGAATGAATATGCTTAAAAAGGAGATTTGCAGAATGTCTGGTGTAATACAGTATGTGTGAGTTACCGAAAAGTCTAATGCCTCCATGGCTGAATCTGGGTTTTCCTGTAAAGACTTGAGGATCCCGTAGCACCCAGCATTCTGGATTGGGTTCCTACCCATCTGGCCAAAGACAAGAAGAGCAGAATAATGTCACAGACGGTGGTCTTTACTCTGGTTTTGGTTATGCAGGCAATGATACAAATGGATTCCCACCCCTTGCACTGTCTTAAATTAACCCTTCTATTGGATGTAGCCATTTGTAAAGGAATAGTTAAGCATTTCAGGAAATACACTTTTTGGCTTTCTGGTGGAGAGTTAGCTGAGAAGATCAATGCCGCTTTGATATATGTCCGTTAAATATAAGGCCATAACCAGCAGTAGCTTAGCTTATCTTAGTATAGCCAGCGGTCTCCTCTGAAACTCACAAATAACACGTTGTATCTCCTTTGATCTCTACGCTTTGAGGGGGGATTATGTGCCAAGACTATTTGTTGGCTGGGCCCAGTAACTTCCTGGAATCGTCACTAGTTGCCTAGCAACTGCTCATATCCCAAAAAATTGCCTGGCACATATTCCCACGTAAAACAGCGAATTGTCATTTTTACAGTTTAGATTTTATGAATTGAACAAACAAAATATAACGTGTTAATTAGTGAGCTTTAAAGGTGCTGGTATTTAACTGTTGAACAGAGTCAGGCTAGCCGTTTACCCTTGTTTCTGTCCTTTATGCTAAGCTAAGCTAACTGGCTGATACTGGTAACTTAATATTTGTAGACATTAATCTTCACATCTCGCCTCTGGCAAGTAAACACATTTCAGAAAGCAAACAAGCATGTGGTTCCCAAAAATGTCGACCTATTCCTTTAAGAACTGACCAGGCGCTAAAGATAAACGTTAGCCACTCTAGGCACAGCCACACATTAGTGACATTTTATGTGTAGTGTCCATATCAAATAAGCCAAACCGATGGGGATGTTTTTTTAGACAGGCTGTAGAAGAAAAAACAAAACAGAAAAAAAACCCCACGTGACAACAATGTCAGTAATTAGCTGCCATTGGTGCAGATGCAAACTTCGACTGTGTCTTTGAGCTTTGGATTGTTTATCAAACTGATCACATTTATACATCTTAAACTGCCTGAATTTATTTTCAATCGCTAACTTGTTTCAGACAGTGAAGATGAGTCCCTGAGAACTCTGCTTGGGCGTTCGCATTAAAACAAAGTACAGTGATCCATTTACTTATCTCATTTTATCCACTGGTGCCCCCCATTGCTTTTGAAGCTAGAACCAATCTCTTTTCAACAGCTTACATTCAGGGATTTGATTGTCTTGTTTTCTTTGAGGCCCATGGCAAGGCGGATAGCTCCTTCAGGGGGTATTCGGTTGTTACTGTGGCGAGAAAGAAATGCAGAAAACGCGCGCGCACACACACACACACACACACAAATAAGTGTGTTGGAGTGTGAGGGGAAGCAATCATAAAGTGTTAGTTTTTAAAATGGCATTATTCATCCATGTAGCACAAATGTCTGGAACTTTGTGAGGCAAGCTTTGTTTTGCTTGAGATGATAAACGAGAGGCAGAAGAAACTGAATTATTTGAACTTTGTTTATGGTAGCAGTCCCGCTTTAAGGGGAAAAGGCGACCGCCGTTTAAGATTTATTGGTTAACCTACAAACCTGACCTCCCCAGGAGTGTCATAAAAGGATACTTTCTCTTAGTTTTGCATCAAAGTTAGTCCCAAACAAGGCAAAACATGTTATTTGCTCTAATTTGTGATTTATGAAAGAATGAGCTAAACGTAAGTTGCAACCTCTGCCGCTTTTAACTCAGTTACAGTAGGAAAATCTGATTATCAGATACCAAGACAACAAAAGGGCTCACACCTCACATTCAGCTCCTCCAGAACGGCGTTCTCTTTCAGAGCCTGTCCTAAGGCAACGGCTCCTTCTTTACCAAAACCATTAAATGACAGATCCACACTTCTGAGGAAAATGTTTCCCTGAATAACAGAAAAGAGAAAAGGACTTTGGTAAAGTAAGATGTCAGATGTAATAACAAGTGAAACCTCTGAGGAACAAAGAAGCACCTCAATTTAAAGTGGGAGAGCAGCAGGGTAGATGCTGAAGTAATAAGCCTCCCAGGACCTGAATCAGTCAAACCTGTCAGCGCAGCTGTACTGATCAGGGACCCCTTGACCATTTTGGTCATTAAGATAGGGGAGGAAAATATGCTTCTACACGGTCTCTCCTGCTGCGAGATGCTTAATGAATACCTGACAAGGGGGCTGTTTCACAAAACAGGATAAGCGAGTTAGCCAGTTTGTGATATCCAGTATCTCCCTCTCATCAATCTGCATTAACTAAAATCATCTTATTAAACTTAATATACTTATTTACAAACCCATAACAGGAACAACAGAATATATCATGATCTTGTTTTTACAGTCAGTTCCCTAACGTTCTTAATCTGGTTCGGGAAACCCTCCCCCTCTGCCAACTGACCGTTTGCTAACAGTGATATTCTGCTTCTAAAGAGTTTGGAGGCCGGTGCCTTTTTGTAATTTTTTTAGCCTTACAAAACCACAAACACAAGTGCAAACATGTAAGGAATGGATTAAACCGTGTTTAAGTGCCCTAATGTAATCTGCAAAAGTTAGCATGCCTGACTACCTGCACAACATAAGGGTCCTTCCATAGGCATGGGGCTTTTACCTAACTACATCATTTAGTGTGGTTACATGTTACGTTCTTACTTCTACTAAAATCTGCTAATAACAGTTGGCATTTCACCCAACAAATTCAATGACCGTCGACTAGAAATGACAAATTTTTTTTTACAAAAATGACTGAAAGGTCCGAGTGGTAAATCTGCCACCGTTATCACTCTAAACTGCATTATGTGATCTGTGAGAAAGGAAAGCTTGACAGGCATACCAACAGTAACTAAGGTGGACGGGGCTTAACGCACACTTGAAAATACCCATACACACCGGTGTGCGTGTATGTGTGTGTGTATGTCCAGATATTTGTTTGTCTGGAGCTGTTTCCAGGGTTTGGTCCAGGTCCCTTGGTTCCAATTAAAGAAAATCTTATTACTAAAGCATGCAGTGATGTTTTAGACAATAGTGCACTTCCAACTTTGTGGTAACAGGTTGGGTAAGGCCCTTTCCTGCCTAAACATGACGACGACCTTGTGCACAAAGCCAGGTCCATATAAAGAAATGGTTTTCCGAGTTTGGTGTTGAACTCAACCCCATCCAACACATTTGAGACGAAATGGACTGTGATCCAGGCCTTACTGCCCAACATCAGTGTCCGACCTCACTGTGAATTTTGTGGCTGTCCTGGTGTAATCATTCACTGTATGACCCGTAGAGCTTATCGTGTCTTGCATGAGTTAAAAAAACGAATATAGTGTTCAAACATTGATTTCCAGGTGTATTACCGCAAGGCCATTGGCCAGCATCACAGCTCCTCTGCCTCGCATGCAGTTCCAGGCCAGACTTAGTGATCGCAACCCTGTGTTCTCAGACAGAGCGTCTCCCAGGTTTTGCCCTAAGGATGGGGGAATGAAATAAGAAAAAATAACGGCAGTGTGACAAAATAAATAGTTCCATTGTTTAATTGTAAAACCAAGAAAATATCTAATTTCCAACGTCTTCTTCAAAAGTAATGTCAATCGTTGCCATCAGGCAGTTTCTAAGAGTTTCTCAAATCATGGAAATCTGATTTTGGAAAATGATTCACATCCAGCCTGGTGCAGGTAACAACTCTCCGATGACCGCTATTTTAGACAGATTCACTTATTAAAATCAACCGCTCACTTCTACACTTTCTAGGAGCCACTCATCTCATCTCCTAGTATTTTCCACTGAGATGATGCAATTGTGTGTTTCATGGCCTAAAAGCACTAGTGGGTGAGCGCTGTAGAGGCAGAGATCACACAGAGAAAGCTCCCCATCATCAGCATCATCATCATCATCATCATCATCATCATCTCACCCACTTTATCACAAGGATAAGAAAGTACACTGCACTCAGCTGTTCATATTCATAGGAAAAGACGCTCTTACTGTACTTGGTTGAAAAGCAATAACACCGTAGCATGATAGCGGGAATGTCAAGAGCTTTTCATTGGTATGCTTTCTCTCCGGGACCTACTATATGGAAGAGTGCACTCAAAACAAATGAGTGTGTTCTTTGATATTTCGGCACTGGGGAAAATAGAATTGAATATGTGGGGATGATTCATAGCCACAGGCATGGCAATGAGACATGGTGGTGTCCCCCTTCCGACAGACAGATTTATTTTCAATTACCTACATCAGATGCTCAGCGCAACCTGGTCTGCCATTCTTCCACGAGGGGCTTGCCACAAAGCTCATCCACATCATAACTGAAAGCGGATTAAATGAAGACGATATGTTCTTGACCTTTGATTTCCACGGTCTGCTGCTGCCTGATGTCCTATCACGGCTTATAGATAAAGCTATACCGTTATGTCAAACTCTTACCAATAATTGCATGTGCTATAATATTAAAATCAATCCACACTCTTCACAGTAATAAGTCAATTTATAAGGCTTTACTCTATTTTTAAATATCAATTAATACGGCAGTAAAAGACTTTGCATTCACCTGCACAGCTGCTTTCAATACCTACTTATTTTAAATAGTCGTTCATTCATGTGCAGAACAAACACAGTATAAGTAAAATACATTTGGTTTTGGTTTGGAAGTCTTGATGTAAGTGGTTACAATTAAAAGATGGCGCTGAAATCTGAAATGTACTGTTTTTTCTGTTCATATTCAATAAATAGAAAGTTTATGAATTCTGGCTAAGTGAAACAAATACAGTATTTGAGGTCCGAGTTTAATTGGAGAATTCTGAGATTAAAAAACAACCATCTGTGGAAATGACTTAATTCACAGGTTAACTTATACTATATGGCCAAAAGTATGCAAACGTCTTTACTACTGGTTGTGTACCTCACTAATGGTCTTGTGACCGAATGGGAGTAAATCCTCTGGAGTGGAGGCTGTTTCAGCAGCATCTTAATGCCAATGATTTTGGAATGAGATGTTCAATAATCACATATGGGTGTAATGTTTGAGTGTTTCCATGCTTTTTGTCACCTGTCCATATACCTTTGGCCATATAGTGTAAATATCAGAATTCAGATTTTTTTCGTTTTTTCATTTTGACATGGCCCAAATTAAACTGTAGTGCAAAAAGATAGAAAGGGAACTCTGCCCAAAGAAATTGGACTCACATCTCATTCCCCTCACGGCCTTTGCGCATGTAATTTCTGGGTTCTAAAGTTCAGTTATCTGGTACTGCTAATGGAAAATGTGCAAGAATATGCATCTCCAGTGTAAATCTTTAATATCTGTTTTATGAAAATGGGAGCCACGGGTACTGTTCAATTTTTAGAAAGGCTAAGGCATCACAGAAAGTATGAGACCTTTAATATGTAGAACTAATTGCTAGGCTACCTGCACGCTCTCCTATAGAGTTGTAGCTGAGGTCGAGGTGCTCCAGCTTGGTGTTGGTGATCAGTGCTGGGCCGAGCTGTTCAGCGGACCGGTCTGTGAAATGGTTTCCTGACAGATTGAGGCTCACCAGGGTGATGTTCTCCTTAAGCATACCAGCCATGGCTCTGGCCCCATAATCCCCAAGGTTGTTGTCGGATAGATCCACCTCTGGGAGTGACACACAAATAAGAGGCGGATGTATTTCACATTTTCACAAAAAGGGTCCAAAGAGATGAAGTACAGCAGAGTTTTCTCGAAAAGGTTATAGCTTTATGGTGTACATCAGTTGCTGAAGGTTTGCCAATTGTCTTGATTACTGTTCCATTTGGTGGCCTGACTACTGCTGACGAGTGTTCCACAAAATACTTAATAAGACTGCATCCAAAACTATTGGTCACTCCTAACTTCCCTGCCTGGTTTCAAGTTCGGCTTCATTAAAAAGGCTCTGAATATTTGTAGTCATAAAGCATCTCCCATTTTTTGAGGAAACGCCCTCTGGGAGAAGACAGACAGCTTCATTTTAAATGTGAGCGGTTGAAAGGGACTATGTTTCGTGAGGCTATTTGACTCTTTAATGGTGCATCTTTGGCATTTTAAAAAGGTCCTGTTGTTTTTAGACACACTAGCAACATGCTCTATGGATGGCAATGTTGATCTGAACAACTATTGGTTGGCTTGCCATGAAATCTTGTACAGGCATTGATGGTTCCCAGACAAATTTTAATCTCTTTGGTGATCCCTTCACTTTCCATAGAGTGCCATCATCAGGTCAAAATTTTAATTTGTCCAATAATTTGATTAATAGGCTCCCTGCAAAACTAATGACTCAGCTGCACTCTGTGTTTAGCGCTAATTGGCAAATGTTAACATACCATTAGCATGTTAGCATGTTGACATTAGAATTTAGATAGCTTTAGTCCTGTTTTGTTATGTTATTGGTGTTTTTAATTTAAGTTTTCGTCAGTCTTCTCTTGTTCATCTTTGTGCTCTATGTGGTCAAAGAAGTAAGTCTCGGACAACTTTTGTTGTAATGGCAATAACGTTAACTCATGTCAAACCTTTCAGAGTTCTCACTCTTTCAAAATCATAAAAAAAACAGGTCTCCTTTAAAAATCTGTGCTGGTTCATGTGCTGGCCTGCAGCATTAGCAAAATATACACTGGCAACTAATCTGTTATAATGTATAGTCATAAAATTGGATTACTCCTGAAAGTTGAATAGCGGTGCATGATCAAGGATGTTAAAAATAACGTCAACCCAAAGAGCCTGCATGATTCACAGGAGACATTCTCCATAAACCCCCCCCCACATTGGTTCCTGAACTGCACATAGGACTGACATTTAAACATTAAACAGGCACCCCAGATGTTATAACGTGTGCTGTGGCATATAATTGGGGTGAGAGGCGTACAAGTAGGAGTGGGGGTGGCACTTTTGATAGAAAAAAGGGAAAAGGAAGAGAAAATGTGTGCACGCTTTTGTGCCCAGTCAGACCACCTGTAATATAACAATTTTCCTTTAACATCTCGGCTATAGCAGCTCCGCCCATTCCTTCCATCCAATTATCTCGCAGGTTCAGCCTCAGTATTGAAGTGTTGGTTACCAGGGGAACTGCCAGTGCTTTGGTGCCCTGCAAACACACAACCAACCCCCCCCAAAAGTGAAATTCTTCTGTTTGTTCACTGCAGTGTATTTTCTTATCTGTATTCCAGTTAAAAGATATGTGCTGATGCAGGTGGGCAGAGAGAGAAAGAGAGAGGAATATTTAACCTGCCTGAGACAAATGAAGCAGAAGGGAGCTGTGTGGAGGCGTGGGTCAGAAATGAAGCTCGCAGAACGTGAAAAATGATAGTTTCTAGCACGGCTAATGAGAAAGTTGAGTGCACGAATGTTAACTTGCTCGTATAAATAAATAAAAAAGAGGGAGAGCAGAAACAGCCCCATCAGGGGACGGTGTGTTTAAATGCATAGAGAGTATCTTTCTGTAAGACTTCTATCAACCCACAAGACATTAAAGAAATAACCTTTGGCAGTTGCACTTAGTTACTTTACATCTACTCTGTGACTGACAGGCGAAGACTTGTTTAAAATCCAATTCAATCTGTCTCAATCATGTTCCTGGAGCTGAAACGTCAGGAAATGGCTTGTTAAGGAATGGATTTACTTTCACAACTTTCATTTACTTCTTTATGAACCAGTGGAAGCCTGTAAAAATGTCAAGCTGTATTGCCGAGAGCTCCAGGCAATGCATTTTCACATCTGCAGAGGATGTACTCTCAGTCAGAGATGCACAACCACAGACCAATTTTACATTGATTAACCATTAAAAAGACAGCTAATTTGTTATTGATGTGTGGGCTAAAGGAGGTTGCATAGGTGGATCTGTGTATACTTTGGGTTATTTGAGAGCTAAAACATGTAGACACAATATTGACATTGTGTCTAATGCGCAACAGGATCAAATAATAAAGGTTATTACAAGGTGAAAAGCATTTGCTGTCATTTAAGATAAAATAAATAATGTTTTCCCAAAGGTGAATTAAAATTTAGACCAGCATAATGAGCTGCCTGAGTATAAATCAATACCAGCAGCCTCCCTTCTCTATGAAGAAGAGGTGAAGGACTTTCCACTTGACTGCGCACTGGTAAGATCTATATAATTGACTAGATGCTTTCTATGTAAAGTGTGCTGAAAACATATGCACATGCATGATCTATTTCCCAGGAAAGGACTTAAAACCCATTGAAGCTCAGCTGCATTGGCCCTTAACACAGTGCTCCCCTGACTTTGTGATGATCTGTGGGGTCCCCCCTGGAGGGGAATGTGACTTTGGATTAATGAGTCGCTCGATGTACAAAGATCTGTATCTGAAATAGCTTTAGAGAGACAAAGAAGTTCAAACATTTGCAGGTCTTTTACAAGAAGACAGGTTTAATTCGAGTACCTTCCCCCAGGTGAAACAAATCTTATGAGCGAGACAGGTGAAGATAAAGAAAAAGACTCTGAGATGCTATGAAGCTGAGACAGACCGTTAAGAAACTGTATGAAAATTATGTGAGGGTGCTGAACCTTATGCGTCCCTTTTTAATAAAGCAGGAATCCCCAAGGTGATGTAAATGTTTTTTTGGCCCCTCTTCCCGACTTACAAAGGAACTTTAAGGCTTGCCCCTCTATACTTTATAATTTCTTTGGCCACTTGGGGGCAGCAGAAAGCAGTGAGCGCAACCCAAAAGAGAAAGTCTGGGCCAGAGAGCTAAACAATGAGCTCAAATGATAATTCTAATAGTTTGTTCATCACTACGAGCAACCCCTTTCACATTGTCATTTGATACATTATAAAAATTAAAAGGTGCTTTCAAGAAATAACCCTGAATTGGTAAAATTAATTTCACTACTAACTAAATGAGGCAAAGGATAACTAAATGGAACAGTATCCCAACCTAAACCTTAATATGCTAATAGAATAATTTTTACTACAGCTACCAATACACACTTTGAGTGGACAAAAAGCATAATGTTGAATATTACTGCCACTCAATTTTTGAATAAATACATTTTCTTCTAGAGAAACAGTTATCGTTACTGGATAAATGGACTGGCCACAGTAATGAAATATTTGTCTCACACCTGGATTCCAAATTATAAATCCAATAGAATAAAATACTAAAATATAAATTTGAGCTGAAAATAAATAAAATTCCCTCCCCTGCTCTCTCTCAAAAGTCAAACTACCCTCCCTTCAGTAAACAGAAAAAAAATACATAACGCTCCCTAAATTCTTACCTCCCTTCCCCTCTAATCATTTTCATACAGTCCCTAACTCGTGATTGAAGTACCTGAGGCCCCAGACCACGATGCATCATGGACAGGTCACTATTCTGCATGTGCTGCAGGAAGAAAGAGACCGGTACCACCTGTAACTTTTCACACGCCTCCATATAGCATGTCCGCCCTGTCGGGTCATATGCCTCCTCCTTATCTGCAACATGAAGAAAGAAACTAGCTGTAGTGTCTGTATGAATTGTTATCAATGCTTATTTGAAATAGGAGAGAATTGGCACTTTCTCCCCCGGAGGAGGACCTTTTGAGTGCGATACTGAAAATTCCCTTGTGGCTGATTTCGCCCTATCACGGGAGCCCATTCATACCAGATGGTTTTCACTTCTGGTGAAAAGGAAGTCTGACACAAAGACTGAGATGAAATCATTAAGATGCAGAACAGGGCTCCACGTGTGGGCAGGCGCGTGTAGGAGTCTGAGTTTTTTTCTTTTTCCTTTCTGAAATCATTTAGAGATCGAGGAGATGGGAAGGATTAACAGACGGGACAACAGGAGGGCTTTGCCTTATCAATGCATGTTCTGATCAAGATCAAATTAAGACTTACTGCTGGAGCCTGGTATAAACTATTACTTCAGACAGAAATTAACAGGATGGTTAAATTCAAACATCAAGCAATCCCCCCCGTTTTTATAATATCACACCCTTTATCATAAAATCTAATAACTTTCCCCACCCTATTTATCTCCCAATTACCATCCAAAAATGAACCTTTTCTATACCTCCGAGCTCCAAATCTGTGTCGTAGTCCTCATCAGAGAGCACACACTCCTCTTCACCCTCTCTTTCACATGCATCCGACATGCTCCCATCAGGGCTGGAGCGTTGGTCGTTTGGCTCACGCACATCCACCTCTGTCCCGCTCACTCTTTGCTGGGTGGAGAATGACAGTAAAGACATTGTGACTCCTCAAAAGATGGCTGTTGTTGGCAGCCTCAGTGAGGAGATTTGATGGATTGGCTGCCAGGAGAATAAACCTGCTACCTACACTTTGGACAACCGAGTCCACCAACATGGATGGACAATTTTAACTTTAATCTAAGCTTGTATCCCTCTGTCCTAGTATTTGTTAACTTCTTCCCTTCTAATCCTTTCTTCCCACCCCCTTTAACCTCATGAACCAGAGGCTGTTTTAGCTTTTCCCTTTATTTCCAGGCATCATCATTTCACATGTCAGCCATGCCTTGTTAATTTCAGGACTAAATAGACTCCGCAATACCATTTGGCACTCCACTTTGTGTGGACAAGACGGGTTTTTGTATTTGAAAATGCACTGCTTTTACACCAACTCACCATAGAGCATGCAGCACTGCGATTAGACTACATGAAAGTGATCAAGACATTCAGGGTGAGACTGTGTACCCTCTGTTAAATTAATGCGAGTACACAGGTCAAAAGAGCGATTCATAAATAGGAAATGGCAGGTTATTTGCCCGTCTTTGAGGCTATATAGAGTTGGCTTGAACTTGCTCTATATTTACAAGTGCTATGAGAACTTTGTTATATAGCGCTATATAAATAAAATTTGATTTGATTTATATTTCCTTGCCCTGGGCAAGGAGAGAGCGTGCAGCCGTGCTTGGATATTTTCATTTCTAAAGCCTAGGATACTCTTGCAGGTTAACATTTTTTGAATTTCCACTGAAAGTCCCGCTTTTGTGATTTTTCAGCTCAGGCCACAAAAATCTGCCTCTGGATAGTAGAAGTCTCCACTAGCCTGGTGTTCAGCATCCTACCTCCTCCGGCTTCTCCCCCGTTTCTGCATCCTCGTCTTCCAGCACAGAAGCCAGCAGCATCTCTTTTGTCAGCTTCTTCCCATGAACCATGACTGGAACACCAAGTAGCGGCGATATCAAATCGAGAGATTTTAGCTGCCTTAACACAATTTAACTTTTCCTCCTCCCGTTTGGTTTTAGAGTCAAGGTGGTGTTGTGATATTTGTGCTGCAAGTGAAATCACTGCACTTGACCAGCAGGTAGTACAGAAGGTGTTAATGCAACCTAGCTTGCTCAAGAGGGTCAAACTCTGAGCTAATTTGAAAGGCCACTGCTTCTCCATGTAGAAGTAAGCACCAATCAGAGTGCTTTCTTGTGTCAAGTTTGGATGGCTCGTTTGTTGACCTGTTGCCATGGCGCAGAGACGCGTTTCTGTATTCCGAGTGCCAGCTCGGAGCCATGACGACCAGCATGTACAGAGGCAGGAAGGAGAGGGGAAGATTGCTTGTTTAGGGCGACTCCCTTTCAAAACATCCAAATCTGACCTTCAGACTAATGCGTCAACCTTAAACAAGTTTTACAGCAAAAGTAAAACTTGTCATTCTGGAATGTTTAATATAATCAAGGAAGCAAACCAAGGAAGCCTGTTGACATATTCTGTAAACAATTCTTTATTTGTAAGTAAATGCAAACTCCTTGCAGTTGATGCATTCAAACAAAATATCCCCAATTACACAACAAAGGTCATTAGAGCAGAGGCTGATTGGATCAGAGTTGTTCATAGTAGCAGCAATATGCAAACAGAGACAAAGAAACCGCTCAAGAATGTTACCATCCAAAGCCCTGTGAGAAAGGCTGCACAGCTTCACAATACAGTCTCACTGACCTACAGTGCTGGTAAATGACATTTTACAACAGGAGAGACAGAAGATCAATATGCATTTAATGCTGCGGTTTTATCCCCATACTTAAGCATACGAGACATTTTCACTTTGAGCAGCAGCATCGTAGTGCACATTTACATAATCAAAATACATTCTTAGAAAAGACTGTAGTGGTACTCTATTTTATACTTTCAATATATAGAAGCAGTTTTTCAATTGTTTTCCTGTTGCACATTTTACAGACATTTTTTGACTGCTTTCATTCCAATTGAACGGAATCCGTTTCAACAAAATTATAAAAATTATACAGAGGAGGCATTCATCCAGAATGGACGACACTGGAGACAATGGGAGTCACCCATTTTCTCCCAGCAGTAAATGGGTGAATTCAGAACACAAAAAAACAAACTACACATTCAACAGCTGTTGCTGTTAGACAACATGGAAATCCATTAATCATCCCGACATCTTTTTAATTTGAATCAAAGACGTAAGGGAACAAACAAAATGCCGAAGCTGAGAAGAAAAGCCACAGGTTACTGCAGAGTTGGGGGGCCTGCACAAAGATATACAACCTTGAATCATTGAAAGCAGCAAAATGACCACAGCGGCAGTGTGATTGCCTCTTTCCCTGAATGAAAAGCTTCACTGGAACTTAATAGAACTGAACTGCTGAGATCAAAACTAAACCATGTGGGCAGCTTACCCTTACCAAAAGACACCATCTGTAAAGATTCCATTTGCAGGCTTGTGCGACTTAGGTAGCATGAAATTTGTTGCTTTGACCAGTTTAACCTACAGCTGACAGAAGAATGTCAAAACACAGTTGAGCACATGCATGTTTTACACCCACTCGTATAGAGTGGCACACACTGACAAGTATGCCGATGCTACTGAGCAGGTATTCGGTCACAGTGAAAGGGTGGTGTGAAAAGAAAAACACAATCATGCCGGGAGAGAATGCTGGATGTAGGCCGTTAATGTAAGGCAAGAGGTGGAGTTATGATGCCGATAAATGCAAGTTTTGAAAGCTAAATAGGTGACAATTGGGGCAAAGTTAAAAGGCTGCCTGATATGATCTGCTGCACAGGGTGCCAAGACAGATTTTGCGTCCATTAATGGTTTGGTACAGAGATGCAGTAACACAAGTTGTTGTTGCGAGAAGAATTGTTTGTAACCGACACTACAGCTAAGTTAGCATAAAGATTGGAAATGGGGAACATCTAGCCTTGCTTCGACAATGATGCGAGCTTTTCTGAAGCTTAATTAAAGCTTTAGCATGCGCTCTTTAATCTGTATAAAAAGAAAAGACAAATTGGTTTTAGAGAGAAACAGCTAGCCTGGCTGGACTACTTGGCCCCGGAGCAGCGACCCTCCGTTTCCGGCTTAAAAAGAATTCCAGCACAACCTCCTGCAAAACCAGCATTTTTGTACAGCTTAAACAAGATCTGTTAATATTTAGGGCACTGGTAGGGAGATCATCATCTTACCCCGTTTCTAGTTTTATGCCAAGGTAAGGCGCAAGTCAAACACAGCAGCCCCATATTGACCATGTAGATGCGAGTGGTGTCGATATTCTCATTTAACTCTGCAACAAGGGAAACGTCAGTCCCTTCAACTCGTAAGGGTACCGATTGGATTATATTTTCAATCATTAAAACAAGTCTTTTCAAAACAATTTCCCTCCACCCCGAGTATGATTAGATGTTAGATACTTGAAAGACCATTAAATACGTTTGAAATTTGATCTTACTTTACTACATCCCGACTGATTTACACTTTAGTGGCTGCCCTGCAAATTCCTATGCAGCTGCTGTGGGTTGCAAGCACCAGCTGGGACACAACATGTTATGAAAGACAGAGGCCACTAAAACGAAAGCTGGAACAAAGGCTGATGCATTTTGATGGATTGCTAGTGTCGCGCTAGACAAGGTTTGTTGAGGCCGTTTTCGTAATTCAGGGCGACCTGTCGACAAGCCAAAATAACAAACCCCTGTCTTTTCATTTCTGCATGCCTGTACATATTTCACACCTGAACTTGATAACAAAAGCCTCAATAGATTTGACCAGCCTTGATTCTTGCCTGAAATGTAAATGCGACTTAATTCACACTTCCTTGTAAATATAAAACCTCAAGAGGCTTTAACTGCAACAACACAGAGTATAGTATATTTCTTGAGTATATTCTTGTTTTGGTCATGCATTCACAATGAGGCATGTCATTACACTAGGTGCACACATTATGAATCACATTTTGGAAGTAAGCTAAAAAACAGACCATTTCCAACTTGCTACACACAAAATTGCAGAGCCCAACAGAAACATTGAAGTGGTATAAAAAAAAAATACTTTTTACAGTACAAAAATTGGCACAGTATTCTTTAACCAGTGTTGCCGTGTCCTAAGCCATTTGCCATCAGAAAGCCCCCCTGTCATTCATAGACCTATGAGCAGAAAACCCTGAGAGAGAAGACAGAAACAGAATAGAGGTGTTAGTCCTTACTCATCCAGCGAACTGGGGCTTTGATGGCCAAATGTGAAATTCAAGTGACAATACCCACAGGAACCATTGTCTGATGCATTATGTTGCTGCTTAATCAACCATAGTGCCTATGTAGGGCCCTTGTTTCGCTCATAGCAATCTTGAATATGCACCAAGAGAAATGCAACAGAGCCACCATTACGCTAATCCTGTTAGCTTAAAGGCCCTTCTCCACAGGTTTCTATGGTTACCCACTCTGTTTTCATCCTAACACTAGGGGTGATAACACGTCGGCGTTGCCAGCTACAGGTTGGCAGATTGGAGATGGACTTTTACAAACACCTCAGACAGAGCTGCTCTGTAATATCACTGGCTGAGAAATATGAATGGGCTGTCCCAAAACACAATAAAATGACCAACTGGCAGATTTGAGTGGAAAAGAGAACCTATACACATTAGATTTTAATCATCCCACGCAAGTGTTGCAGATGAGACTAGTGAATGCTCCCATTTTATTTGTGGTCTGGGAGTTAATTTTAGGAGGTAATGTCTAGACTACAAATAAACTAATGAGTGATGGATAAAGGAGTGTCTGGTTTCATTTGGTGAATGAGGGGATTTTTTTTACAGAATTATGATTCAGGAGTCAGTTTCAGGCACAGCTTGCTAAATGTGATCTAGAGCCAAATGTCAAGATTTGATTGTCAAATTTAAAGGGATTACCCCAATATAAAGGACTGGGAGAAGAACAATGTCAGATGCAATAAATCTGACATTTGTGGAGGGCTTCATGAAATTGGTTGTTTTGGTTTCTCAGCTGGTAGTGCAAGTTTGATGCCAACAATCAAACTCAGTCAAGCAATTTGGCCCAGAACACAATCCTGTATCTTTACGTTCTACATGAAATCTGTTGTGATCATTCAGTGATGTTTTGAAATGAAAGACAAACCACTTACTCATCAGAGTCCTTTTTGCTCTCCTCAATGTAGGCGATGGACTCTGAACGAAGCCGGTTGGTGACCTCATAGGTGCGCAGGGTGACGCCAAAGATGTCCTCATGGTAGCGGTTCTCATCCTGGATACGGTGGAATGGTGAAAGTAGACGAGGACAATGGTGAGATGTTTTGGATATTGCTTAACAGTGAATAATGGGGCTGACTTAGTACAAGAGCATTGTGGCAGTTTGAATTTCACTATAAGACTTTGCATGATAAACAGCACACATCTGTCCATCTAAATGATGATGCCTGCAGTTAGACCACTGAACAGTGCCGATTTAGTCCATTTGTAGTTTACACAGGCGAGTTAGAATTAGTAACATGGCTTTTTAATCCTTTTCACACCCGAGTTCACAAATGAACAGCCTGTGGCGGTGTTTTAACGTAACCACCACACCACTGTTCAACCAGGAAGGCGACTGCATTGCTCAAGGGCACCACTGTAGTGGTGCCGAGCACTTGCCCCGTCATTGCAGCGACGAGTTCAGTGTCATAGCGACGATGCTGCTCAATGAACTGCACCGTTTCCCCTTGCTCTTACCCGAAGCTTGCTGATGAAGAAGCCAGCATCTTCCAGGCTCATGTTGCCCTGCTGCTTGATGATTTGCTGGACAGTCTTGAGAACATCCCCAGCCATTGTAACATCCCCACACACGTAGATGTGTCCTCCCTCTTCCTTCAGGCACTGGTACACCGTCTCCGACAGCTGTTCGCGCAGTGCATCCTGTACATATTTCTGATGGGAGGAATGATGAGTGTGCATGAAGTCAAGTGAGAAAAGGAGACAATGACAAACAGTCAGGAGACCACCGACAGATGGGAATAAATTAAGTAGAGGTAAAGTGCAAGCTGAAAGATTGTTGCATGTCTAGGGACAAGAGAACAGAAAACTGTTTAAATTTCTGGAGATTGCCATTTCCCTGTTTCATAAAAGACATCGACAGGTGAGAGGATGATGTGTAGAAAGTGCCTGGGTTAATGTCAAATCTGGGCTGCTGTAGCGAGGACTGCTTTTCATGGTACGCAGCATTTTATACACTCCAATTGAATGCCATTGCTAATAAACGGCACACAAGAATCTTCCAGCACAGCACATGACGCTGAAACTTAGGACTTAGAGGAAAGGGAAACATTGCCAACTGAGAGCGTGTACATCAGAACAGCAGTTTCTCCCCCCTCTGGCCTTGCTGTGTGGGTTTGAAAGCAAAGGAGTTTTGACATGCCGACTCCTCCAGTTGTCGAGGTTTATCACTTGTACCTTTGGTTTGCCAGGTTCTCTTGAATAGGCTGTGTAGAGCTCCTTGAACACTTCTTTGTTCTTGGCCTGGATTGTCTCCTCCTTGTAGATGTGGTCCATCTCAGACTGACGACATCCAAACACCAGTATCATAGGGCATGATTTAAGTCCTAAAAAGAGTGACCATGCAACTTTGAGATTGATATTCACTAAACAGCAGATGGTCCCTCCATCCATTTGCACCTAATGCCATTACTGAGGTGCATAGGATAGTATTATCCTTGAAGAATCTGCACATCTTGGATATTCTTATCAGCCATCAAATTCACTTCCATGCAGGTTCATATGCAGCGGTGAGTATATACACTGCAAAGCCTTTCTACAGAGGTAATTAATAAATTTACACAAAGACATGAGGAAAACAAACCTTTGTGTTCACGGTCATATAGTCTCTGTTGCCAGAAGCTTCTGAATGGGGCAATACCTGTTCCTGGACCCACCAGGATGCAAGGTGCTTGGTTGTTCTTGGGAAGTTGGAATGATGGTGCACTAAAATGCAGACAAAAAAAAAAATTAAAGTGAATTTCCTAAGCTTTGCCATCAGGATATTTTGTAAAAAATAAAGTAGTTGAACCTTTTGGATACACAGCTTATTTGCTTTTTATGAAATGTCTATGCTAAATATTAAGCTGTGCCAACAGCTTAGTACAAAGATTGTAAACTGCTACCACCTACCAGCACCTCTAAAGCTCATTACATTATCGTTTAGTGTAAAAATGATAATGCTGTTATTGGCGTCAGGTGCTGGGCTTTTTGTCTGGCATCAGCGGAGAAAAGTGCACCTTTTCACCATGGGTTATGTACCACTTGGTTTACATTTAGATTTTGTACAGAGTTAAACAGTGAGCTTTAGAGGTGCTGTGGGGAGATCATTACCTTTGGACAGAGCCTGCCGTTACTTTGCATTAAGCCAACTGGCTGCTGTATTATCTTCTCATGCATTTCTCAGGATGAAAGCAAGTTGCTTACTTGCCCCAAATCATCAAGCTTCTCTAACATGACAATATTAATTCACTGGACAGTACAACATTTTTGTACAGACAAAGACTTACCCTCGCACAAAACACGGCACCATCTCCGCCTTCTCTATCCTGTTGAGCCACGATGAACACACTCCATGGTGGATAGGTCCCTCTCCATCTGAAAGGGATGATTACCAAGCAAGCACTTTCAGTGTCTCCCCTTCTTAAAAGGCACAAACTGGAGAAGAGTGGCACCCAACACTCTTCAAGGCTTTAGGGTTATTCCTCAGATTGAAGTTGCAGTAATTCAGTCACAGCTCATACAATCCGTAATGTACACATGAGAAAAGTGACTGCATCCTCAGCCTGTCAAATAGTCAAACATTACTTGTAAAGGTGGAGCTATAAGCCTTGATACAGTTTTAGGGCACATCTTGATGCGTAGTATACATATGCAGATATATCTGCATAAAGCATTTTATATACAAACAGTCAGACAAACCACTGCAGGTATGTTAGTCTTACTCATTTGTCCATCTCTTTAAATAGAATCTTCCCAAGGCGTTTCTAAAGCTACGTTTTGGAGTTGTGGCCTGGCTGCCCTATAAAGCAGATCGACTTCCAGTCCATTTCTTTTGAGCCATCAGTGTTTTCAGAGGGGCTGAGTCATTTCACTGTTGGGTCTTTGCAGCACAGCATCTCTTCTCCATGGAAGAAACTGAAGCTAAATGTATATATATATACACTGACTTTTACTCAACTGTTGAGTAGGCTGTACAAAAATCCAGTGAAAAAAAAAAATCAGTTCACCCTCCCGGTCAGCAGAAAAGACCATGCAGCTGCACCTACACAGCCTTAATATTCTTGAAGTGTTAGCCAATGCAAAGCTTGGCTAGAGCAGCCGCTGAACTGGAAAGCCCCAAATGTGTAGCATGTCCTTACCTCTGGCACGGTAAGAGACCACAGCGACGGTGAGGTGGATCTCTCCTGGGTGCAGGTCCGGAGAGGAGCTGATGGAGTAGTAGCGAGGCTGCAGCAGGGGCAGCTGGGTGAGCAGCAGAGTGGAGGGCATCTGGATGGAGGGGAACTCCTCCAGCACCTCCACCAGCGTCGGACTGTTGTACCACTTCCACTCCTCGTACTCCTGCAAGCCCTGGGAAGGCAAGGAGAAAGATGTGGTGGGATAAGCGGACAGGCAAATATTAGATTTACTTTCCATTTTGGATAGTTAGATTGCTTTCCAAGAAACTAAAGTGCATCAGTAATGTAAAAAGCTTCTTTTGATCTGTAAACATTTGACTTGCGCAGGAGGCAGCCACTTTTCACTGCTCAACTGTGTGTCACTGACATTTGGATGCAATGAATCTAGAGCATCACCACAAGACTAAAGAAACCCACAAGCTTTGCCATCTTCAACCTTTGTTCTCAAGCTGTTAATGAGTGATGACCCATTAAGCCTGGTGCATTCTCCAGTCTGAGAATAAGGCACATTATGTTCAATTAGCAACATTTCAACAGCAAAACTACTGTCGGGCCTGGGTTTTTCAACATTGATACAGATGGAGCTGTGGAACGCCAAGATTGTGTTATTTGTAATAATTTCTTCTGTGCTTTTGAAAGCACACATGGCAGTTTGACTGTTCCAATGTTTGCGTTGTACATAATATAAATGATCTGCACTGCCGATTCTACTGTTCTGTTTCAGAAGCCTTCCATCTTCTGTTTTGGTGACAATTACTCAACGTATGAGCACATGAGTCACTGCTTGGCCTCAGCCAGTCTTCTCCACACATTGACAAAAATGGAGGGAGTTGTGGGAGGCACTGCAAGGGGGTGGCTCTGGTTTAGAATGAACAGCTTAATTTGGCACCACCTGACTACTGCACAGTTCCAGTGCAAAGTGTATCAAATTGTCTCAGACTGAAAGCCATGTCCTATATTTTGATAGCAAACATGAATGCATTATTGTGCCTGAAACACATGGTGACTTTAATGGAAGTGTGCCAACAGTGTTCGCAGACATCTTTCAACATTTGGCTCTCAAATTGAGAGTTTTGGATATAGCCTACACACACGCTCTGCAAATCGTCATGCATCTGGTCACGAACCAAGCCAAGTGCAGATCAATAACTTTAAAGGTCAGTGTTAATGCAATGCCAAATACCAAGTGAATTTACCTTACTGAGGACCTCTAGTTTCTTCTTTTGTTGGTCATTGGTTGCCAGAGCAGCAAACTGCTGCAGCAGCACAGGGCTCGGTGGGGTGGTGATGTCCAGGAAGTACTGGAAGGCCTGGTAGATGGTGCAGGGAGGGATACGAGTCTCATTTGTCCAGTTACTGATTACACCTGCAGAAATTAAGATTACAGCTGTAATTTATCAGTGGATCAAATGATTGCAACACAACATAGTGCTTGTGGTAATATAGCCAACTCTTCAGTTCCCCTCTTAGTTTGGAGGGGAGTTGGCAGGCCAGAACAACAAGCCGTTTCCAGGTGCAACAGGCAGCCAATTTAAAGAACTAAAGCATTGAGCTTTAGAACTCCCTGTATGCAACATGCCCATCAGTTTTGCCAAGTGCAGAAGACTTGGGACAAATGCTTACATGTCATAATAGAACATCTACATGGATAATTTAATGTTTAACGCTGACCAAGAAGTTTTATTCTTTAAGGTACAAGTTTGATCAAGCAGACCATGTTTAACAGTTTCCTTTACAGTGACTTAAAAGCCAGTCACACTTAAGTCACTTTGTCAGCACAACTGTTTGCCAATATGCAGGTTCACTGACATTTCTGGGGATAGATATGTAGCTAAAGTGTGACTTCATGTTGTTTGAGGCGAGGGACAGTTTTATTCATGTTTTGATATCGACATCCTGCCCAGACCCTCCCGATTGCCCACCTACTGCATTCACGATGTCGCTAATGGCATCACCCACCTAGGGCAGTGTTCCTCTCATCCAGGAACTCTACTTTGACAATTTGATTGACAGGTGAGGCATCCTCCAGTTTGTCTATGAGAGACATCACCAGGTCCTCGTGGTTGCCAGGGAAGATGCCCAGATGGTCGCCGGGCTGATAGCTCAGTTTGTCGTGGTCGTTTGTGTGGAGCCGCACAAATATGGTAGAGCGACTGCAAGAGAGATTTAGTTCATATGCCACAGTAAACTGGAAGGCGTTTCACACCTGAAGAGTGCATTTGAGCATCACATTTCACAAGTTAAACAGAAATTTGTCTTGAAAAATACACTTACTTGGATTTGGAAGTTTGTAAGTTTTGAGATTCTAGCATCTTTGCACCATAAACCTTCTTCTTGTGAATGCTGTATAGTGCTGTTGGCAGACAAAATGACAACATTTACACTTGGGGAAATTTACAGCCCTGATGTGCCTTCATTTAAGTTTGACATTTTGGAAGATATGCTTATTTGCCATCTTTCAGGTCTGTTTATTTTGTCCACACCATGTGTATCACTGAGGGTAGGCCAAATACAAACACCTTTCTGTATGATGCAATACAGTTTAACCATGCCACAAATCTGCATCCTACACAATCATTCAAGTTAAATTGAACTTATAAAGTGCTAGTTACCCAATTAATATATGAAAGTTAGGTAATAGAGCCAGTTGTTTATTTTGGACACTAGAACTCAAAACTGCCATGGTAGAAAGGGCTTTAAATCATTTATGCCACAACAGAAGCACAAATTCCAGCTTCAGGTGATATATTGGATGAGTCAGTGGTCTTGAACAACATCATCCCGTGCAGATATATTACAGCCATTTTGTGTTTATGGTCCCTTGAATATAAAGACACCATCAACATGCACATGATTATTCACCTTCTGTGAGGGCCGGGGCCTCGGCTGTGTAAGTCAGGCGGAACTTGCTCTTCTTCCAGCTGCGGTCGTTGCTGATCAAGGAGTTGTTTGCCTTTTCAATGTTCACGTCATCGCCAACGCAGAACACATCGCAGGCAGCCTTAACACGCAACAGTGATTGTAAGATTATTTTTCAAAACGCTATTTCAGCTCTTGATTTCACTTATATTGTGGCACAGAAAACAGGGGACCATGTTGTCCAACTGAGCCTTAAATATTCCAATCATGAACCAAAGTTAAAGACTGTGCCCATTCCAAGCACACCACACCATTATGAGTGACTGAAATCTGTTAAAGCCCAAAGGGTCTTGGCCCAAGGAACAGACCTTAAAAACCTTCTTGGCCCAGGTTCTGAATGACTCCTCTTGGCCACAAAGCTCATCTCCTTCTCCCATGCGTAGGATACGCTCCCCCCCCAGCTCTTCAAACAGCGTGTCCACAGCGTGGGCAAAGGCGCAGAAGTGTGGGTAGGCCCTGGAGCCAAGGCCAAACACTGAGAACCTAAACAGAGACACATAAGAGGTAGTGTTAACACAAAGACAGTTGCAAACCACTGAGCATGTTTTTAAAAAAAAAACAACACATCTCCTTCCCTCTCAAAAAACACCAAACAGCAGATGCACTTACAAATACTTTCCCTGTTATGGATCACTTTTGAGACCCATTTCATGTTTGCATTTAAGACCAGACATGTCCCCATCCCCACCTTTGTGAAGCAGTCAAGGTGCATCAGGGTTAAGTTTGAGCTAAATCTTCACCGTTGGTCTTATTGCAGTGGAGAGTATGCCGATTTGTTTAAGTCATGCCAAAAGTTTCACAAGCAAAAGAGTCTGTAGTACGTGAGCGAGAAATAAAAATTCAAAAGAGATTCTGTAGTTAAGCATGTTCTGAAAGTATGAACAGTTTTAATCTGCGTCAAAGATTGTGTTTGCAGGAGAAAAGATTAGGAAAGTGTAGTGGATAGGTTTATGTCCTTGCAACAATATTGCATAACGAGATGAAACTACTTCTGAAATAGTTACAGCCTACAGATTGACATTACTCATCTAATAAGTTGTTACCCTCCAACTGTGGAGCCGTTTCTTGCAATAACAGCTCTAATGTATTGAGCCTGAACAGATACTCTACAGATGTAGAGATGTGCTGTCCCTTCATGTGCAATCAAGTCAACATTGTCCAGTACATTGAAACCGAGTTTGATTTGCAGGTTAAGACAAGTTTGTTCAATTGTGCCTTATTTCAATTGGATGGGCTGCAGACATTAAGGTTCCATATAACCATTGCTATACCCCCATGCGAATGGAGGTCACTCTACTTTTACCATTTACACTATATTTGATTTAATATGCATCTTCTTGCAGTGTATTATGCATAATTCCAATGCCCTTGTATTTGAGCAAGGGGAAAAAAGTCTTGAATCTCATTTCAGCAGCATTTTCAAGACTATAATGATTCATTTCAGTGAGAATCAGATAGTGTTGCAGATTTTGTTGACATGACCCGCTTTACCTTGATGTCTTCACCTGCAAATCACCACATCATTGATCACCAGGTAGGATAGCACAAGTGCCATCACAAAATCTTTGCAGTTTGTTTACCGGACGTTGGCGAGAGGTCCGGTGCTCTCAACGTTAATCTTGGCTTCTGGCTCGTCGCTGGAGGACTTGCGAGTATCGGAGTAGGAGGACACGCTGTTGAAGCGGACCTTGTAGCTCCTGGACGGGAGGGGAAAGAGACGAGACAAAAGGTGTAGAAGTCAAGGGCATGCAAAAGATGGAACCAACATGCTTGAACATAAACAGGCAGGTTTAATGACTAAACTCACTTTCTATCTTCTGTGTTGGATGTTGGGTGTCGCATCTCCATTAGGGCAGCTCCAAATTTCTACAATAACCAAAGGTAGACTGTAAGTAGTCTGTGCATGCCTCTTGGGCATAACTGATTTTATATATCTATACCTCTCCATTCTCTGGTGGATCACCATTGCCGAATGTGCTGGTCACCACCAACACCAGTGTCTCATGCTCCAGGTCTACCACATCATATTCATCCATCGAGATGACCTGCAGATATTAAAAAGAAAGCTCATCACGCCAAGGGAATCTTCTCACACGCAGACAAGCATGACGGATGATTTGTGTGTAAATTAAGGCTGAACATGGACATTGTGAGGAGGTTGTAATGACCACTGCCCTCACCGCCAACAAGATTATAATATGCTCGTGCCACACAACAAGCATCCATGATGCCCACCACAATGGTGTGCGAGTGCCACAGAAACCCGCATTTCACATACACTCGAACGGAAATGCCGGATTTAGCCTGGGGGTTTGCATCTGCCCTGCAATCCCTCTACAGACACCCACTCCGATTTGTGCATGCAAGCGTGTGGATGTGTGTGTCACTCTTGTATAAAGACACTAGGAAAACAAGATATGACCTTGAGGAAGAGCACAGTGCATGATTGAGCGCAGCATGTTCTGATGCAACAGATTTGCACAGCCAGGGGTGCATCAGGATCTTGTCTTAAACTATTGCACTGCTCAATGCTTCAGTGGTTAAATCTTGCCTCTGACCCACGGCACTTTGCTTTTCTACCCTCTGTTGCCTGTACTCCGCTGGCATCCGCTTGCCTTTGTCAGCCAGAGTGAGGTGGGGGGTGTAAAGGACTGATGTCTTTGAATTCCTTTTGTCAGACATCCGCACAATGATACATGAGCTGGTGGTCAACTTTGAGATATGATGCAAGGCAGGAGCAAGCGTACCTTTGCATCAAAAGCGTGCTTGAAGATTTCACAGAGAGTTTTGGCGTAATCTTGCGATTTGCCCGTCTCTGTGGCAAACAGTATGGTGGCTTTCACCCTCTTGGCCATGGCCTGGCCCATGAGCTTGGCTGAAAACTTCACAGCCCTGCAGAGGTGGGGAGAGAGATGGAAATTGAGATGCATAGGAAAAATCAAGACTGGGAAGTGCATCATCAAAAGGTTCAGTAATCCGAGTGGGAAATGTTCGCAACCTTTAAATCTCTGCCATGACCAGGAGACTCCTGTCAATATGTCTGATTAAACATTTGCCATTAAGGGTAGTGTGGTTCACTTCAGCAGGCAGCCTAGCTTGTCATATCCTGGAGACAATTATATTAACAGACTAGACGAATGCACGAGTGCATGCATACATAAACAACTTTGATTACTCCCTGAGGGGTTGATTGGATGAATTTCACCACCGAGTACACCAGCTTCCTTCCCGTCTCTTTTGTCAGGAAAGTGATCATCGCACATCCTACACTACATTATCTTTGACATTTAAGGCTGCAGGTTAACCTTGAGTCTATAAATGCAAGCGAAAGAGGAAAACAAGTCACTAGTTAGTTAAATGGTTGTCTAGCTTATTTGACTGCAGACTCACTTGGCAAGCTTCTTGAATCCAATGGCCCTTTTCTTTGTGGGTGTCCCATTGACTTCTTTCCACACATGGGTATGCCAGGGATCAGCCTTTTGCACACGGGAAGAGAAGAACATTTATAGCCTAGCAACTTGTAAACATGAATGCATGTTTAATTGTGGTGCCCTCTGACAAAAAAAAGAGCCATGAAGTGCATTATGGTCTATAAAAGCAAATTTCAGTGATATCACAGCCTGTTTCATGGTTAATTCAAATTGTGGGAAAAGGCTTAAAGCACTTAACAGTGTTCACATCTCCCCTCACCTGGTACTCAAAGGATGGAGTTAGGCGGTAGTTGAGCATTTCTTGCTGGAAAACTGGTGTGATACTTCCCGACATGGGAGGCACAATCCACACCCAGTCTCCAGGACAGCCACCTCGCACCCGGTACTCATTCTCCATGTGCTTCATGAAGGACTCGGAGGCTGAGTGATGGTCTACTATAGTCACTTTGCATGACTAGAAAGGGGGACAAGCAATGAACTTATGCATTACTAATTACAGTTTAGAGCACTATATTTCAAAATTTAAAGTGATACTCTACTCAATCTTTTCCTTACATTGGATGCAGTACGATTGTCTTTAGTGCATTTTCCCCCCATTTGTTAAACATTTTGTCAAATGTGCATTTATACAGTATACAGTCATTTGTATACTCCAAATGACTATAAACAGTATTTTGAAAGTATATTCAAATTCAAGCACATTCATAACATTGAAGACAAGTAAAAATTAAGCATTTCTAAACTGCAAGACTTTGTAGGAACCCTGTACTTTCTCCATGAAATTTGGTCACTTGTAAGCATCGTCAATCCAAGGTGACCAATAGCTATTATCCTCAGAAGTAACAAGTCATTAAGTTGTGTGGAGGGGCAATCAAAATGTGGAGGGGCATTCCTTTAAATGAGCAACACATTTAAATGTACTTACCTGGAAGCTGTAGAGAACGGCAATGTTGATCTCCACAAGTGCCTTGTCTTTCCAGAGGGAGGAAGTCTTCCTTGTGTCCAAGGCCATCCTGTTCGCAACCTCCTGCATAACAAAGCATGCAAATATAGCTTTATTACCTGGCCATATATAAAAAAATTTAAAAAAAAAGAGTCTTGAACGATTTTGTAGCCAACTTCTACAAAAGAGCTCAATTCCATTTGCCTTTTGAGGCAAATTATAGGATTGCATAAAAGCATTAGATAAATTCATATTTTGGCACAACATTAAAATTGACACCATATAATCTATGACCGATTCCCCCCAGGGAGCATAACACTAATTTGGCACAACACGCTACCTCCAGAATGTTGTAGCGCGAGTTGTCGCAGAAGTCCCTGACGCCAATCTCTGTACCCATGTACCAGCCGCTGAAGGGGCAGCCAGTGAACTCCAGGCCACCGACCTCCAGCATCATGTTGGCGACCGCTGGGAGGCTGTACCACTTTAGGTCCAGGTCCTTGAACCACTCGTACCTGAGCAGAGCAAACGGGGGAATGAAGGGTGGGAACTGCAGCCGTTTCAGCCAACACTACTCATGCATTTCGCACAGTCACTATAATGATGGATAAATAGCTGTGCTCAGAGACAAACCGACACATTAAACAAAAAATATAAATAAGACAGTGCCGCCAAAACCAACATTAACATTCGGCAGCTGCTCGACTGAGCAGCCAGGACCTCAATCTACCTCCCACCGCTCACCTTGCACCCTCTAGGGGGATTGATAACATTGCTTTCAGTGTATCATTTGCAGAGCTGGTCTAATCTTGTGTAATGATTAGACACTGTTGGTGATTGTGGCCTGTGCCAAGCTGCTGCCAGAGCTGAGGGCCAGTTGATGCAGGGTATGAGCAGGAGATTCGAGTTTTGGGGGAAGTCTGGCAGGACATCGCCATCTCGAGGGATTCTGAAATGTTCTTTAGTAATAGCTCCATAGGCATCCGTCTTCAGGAGTGAAGACTAGTGTAGGGTCATACCCAATTCTTTACTGGGATTATGGGCATTAGAAACAGCATCTTAATACTCAAGATCAAGGGCATTATGCTTTTGTACTGGATTTATACAAGTGTACGGAAAGTTTCCTTAAGTAAAAAAGGATGCTTGAAACCTCACCAACAAGCCCCATGGTTACCAGAAAACTGGCGTAACAGAAAGCATGGCTAGCTGTGCCTTCTGGGAATATTCAGCACAGTTGGAATGTGATGATTAACCAATCACTTGGCATAAATAGTACCCATTGTTTGAGGTGTTGAGATGTGCGAGTGGGTGGATGTCTTTGTGCAGTCCCCTCTGTTCTTGTTTTGCTTGATTCTGTACATTTCATGCAATCTTAGTTATATTTCACATGGAATGAGGAAGATGGCAGAATGATCATTTTAGTGGACCAATGAGATCAGGTCAGGCTGGTTGTGTACAGCAGTAACTATAGATTGTGTTGTCATTTAAAGTTACTGCAACTTCTTGGCGTCCTCCATGACAGAATATACAACCAGATGTTATGTTGCGCCCTCCCACAAGAGACATGTGGGATCTGGACAATTAGAAACTGAAATATTGGCAGACAAGCCGATACATTAAGTGCAGTTCCCCGCCCATTCACAATCAACGTGGAGTAAATGACCAAGTTGAGGGAATTTCATTTTGCAATACGATAGTATGAGAGAGTGCCATAGCTGCATGCATATGCCAGTAGATACCCCATTTGTGAATTTTGAAGATTGTGTGTCTTAAGGTGGTTGCCAAGTGACTACAGAAACTTCTAGTCTTATTCATCAAGATGTTTGTATGCAAACTATTTTAACGTAAATTTTCTGAATGGAGCAAAACCAAATAAGTGGTATTCATACTGTGTGAACATTATCTTGCTCAACAATGTTCAAAAATGTTTTTGCAGCAGAGCTTATTTTTGCAATAACGTAAAGGAAATAAAACCCATTGGCCGAGGGAACCAGGGCGATGAAAACTTCTTGGTTGGTCTACAAAATACATCATCCTACAGTGCTCTCTACAGCACATGTGTTGTGCCATCCTTTTGGCATGTTGTTTCTCCCCCCTGTGGTGTCCAGGTGTCATCTGCCGTTTGATTCCATGTGACTACAGCAAAGGGAAGGCAAAAAAAGGAAGGAAGGCACAACTCACTTGGGGTGAGTTATCGGCACCTCCAGGATGAGGTCTTCAGGGATCTCAAACAGCTCAGGGTCACTTCCATTGGCTTGCAGCAGAAGGGGCAGGACATCAAAACGACCCTTTGGAGGTTTCCATCCCAGCTGCATGCAGATCTAGATACCAAATGCAACATGTGAGCAGATTTCAATAAGGTATTTCTTCATTGAGGTAAATTACAGCTTCGTATGTACCTCTGTAAATTCAACGTTAGCGGGGTCTCCCATGATATGGCCATCAGGCTGTTTGTAGCCTGCATAACGAATCAGCTGACCGTTCCACACTCGAAAGTCATGTCTGCCATCCATCCTCTGGGGAAATATGGTGATGGCTGACCTGCAAAAACCAGACATTTGCAGACGATATTATTAACTTCAGTAATCATCTCGTGTCTCAACTACAAAATCAGATTCTGAACTGTGCCACAGCAGTCTTTGTCCAATGTCTCACTGCTTATTGATTAAGAAACTGCATTAGGTGTATGATAATAAGTACATTCAACAGGATTGAGAACAGAAGTTTGGCATTTTGCGTGTTATCGTCCTAGAGGCGTTTCAATTACGTGAAAGGAGTCATAGCAAGGCCAAAGCTTAGCTACCTTTGGTCTGTTCTATATCCCAGTGGTGTTTTAATGCCATGACCGGGGTACAAGTGTTAATGCGCCTAAGCTGGCTCTAAATTGCTGAGGAGGGAGAGCAGCTGGTGTGAATCTGGGCCAGTTGTGCCATCAGTCTACATCTGCAGGAAACCATCTTCTCTGCGTGGCTTTGAAAAACTGGTATAAACTGAAACCAGTAGTCAAGTCTGATCATGACATTTTGGTACAGTAATCGTTGCATCGATATTGGTAGAACCTTTGAATAGGGCAGCCTTATGTTAATAAGGCCTTTACCAGTTTTTAGAGTTACAAGCCATGGTAATGTCTAAATTAGTCAAACACTTAGGTCTGCATGTTATGTTAAGAGATTTGAAATCCATTTTCACTATTGGCTCAAATGGAAGAACCAGCCAATGGTTTAACAATAAATTCATGAAATATTCACTTAGTTACAAGTCATCCCTTTGTAGCCAAGTGGAAATGTGATATATTCAGCAACTAACATGTGTTATTTATAAAGGGAAAAGTTGTTTATCTGATGGATTTCATGGGAGAAATTGTTGTGCAACCAGTGCAATAAATATTTGTTGCAACTGAGAATACATAAATATCAGTTGCATCACTTTCCTTAAAGCACATTTATAATTTGGTAACAGTGAGAATCATCCGTTCCTTTATTCTGACAGGTGATTTAGAATAAGCAAAACTCCAAAATTCTACCGCAACAGCACTATATTTGTGTGTTTATGCTGAAGTGAGCCAGGCTGAGACTGCGGCAGCTGGCCCGTAGCAACATATGCATCCGATCAGTCCTTACGACTGAAAGGCGAAGCAGCATATTGAGTCAGAAGCTATCCATCATTTAAGTAGTAAATGAGAGGTGCCACATGTGATTAGGACTTGGCAGAAAGTGAGCGAGTGCTGCGCAGGTCTGACAAATGACTGCTGGTTAGCAAGGTCCGCCGCCTCACCGACAGGGAAATGATCAGTGCTGAGAAACTGACAGGCGCCAGATCGCGTCAGACGGCTTTAAGAGATGGAGCAGACACTGACGATGGAACAGTGGGTCAAGTCAGGACCCTCAGATATGGAGAAGGGTGATGACATGAGTGACAGATGGTACAGAAAAAAAGTGGAGCTGGAGGAACACAAGTGGAGTTGAACAAAAGGGAACAACAGACAAGATACAGAATCAACACTTGGGCAGATGCCTGAGCAGGGTGCATTTACCTCAGGTTGCCTTTGTTGGTGGCGTACTTGATGTGGTTACAGATGTAGTTGTACATTCCATGAGCTGTTGTGCAGTCTCTAGCATCAAAAACCTGGAATGCAAATACAAGAATTTAAATGCAACCAGGTTTGTGCTGCAAAGCGTTTAATATACAAACAGTGTTTATTTTGTGGTAAAGCCAAAAAAGTGACTGGATCAACATTCTTGTAGCAAGTCTTGGATATTTTACAACAAAAAAAAAGGCTTGAAACACCACTGTATATTACCTGTAGTTTGGACCACTGGATCCTCCCTATACACCGGGCAGCATTCCTCCAGGCGTGCTTGGCACCATAAATGAGCTCAGTGTCTTTCAGCTGGTAGGTTCCTGAAGCTTCAATCTCCTTTGTCACCTCATCCAGCCTGTCCACATGGGCCTTTGATCCATACCTGTAGGCAGGACATTACCACATGCATAATTGAATTTGAGCATGTACATAGTACTAAACATGAGGTACAGTATGCAAATTGCCATTTTATAATATTCCTTGTAGTTCCACACTGTCATCTCATCACAATACATTTTATATTAATGAGCCTCCTCTTCTACAAGGCTCAGAAGCCTGTGCTTACCTTTTGATGGAGGTAAAGTACTGGTCGAAGAAGTCAGTGGCCAGTGGAAGAAGCTCCTCTTTGCTTCTGACCTCGTCTGGTTTGTGGACAATCACGTTGGGCAGCATCACAGAACCGATGCACACACTTTCAGTGCAGCCGGGCATCTGAAAAGAAACATAACAGATGAGGGAGGTTTTTTGGGGGGATGAATTCTGCTCGTTTCTCCCCCAGTGCCAAAACTGAACTGGAGCCAGGTGATCACAGCATATGTTACAGTTCTGTTATCTCTGCCAAGGCCCAAAAATTTAATTTCCAGCAATGAACAATAAGATACCACGTTAGCTCATGGAGCACAAACATGTTAATAGTTTATTGAAGAATTCTTCCAACATTTCAGTTGCCTTCACCGACTCAAGAGGCAAATTCTGCATCCTGTGTTGCAACGAATGCAAAATGAGTATCCTTTTAACAAACAAAGGCAGAGCCATTTCATTACCTTCTCAATTTCAGATTAATTTAAGGCTTAAGCCAAGTCTTGGTTCTGCGCGATATGAAACGGACCTAGGAAATGCTTGATTACTCAATGTTTATGGAAAAATGCAAGAAACCAGTTTCCCCATTTTAATTCTGGTACTTGATCAGTAAGTTGTTGCTTTTTGTGAGTAGGTGCCAACCCTATGCAAATGTTCCTCCCAAGAACATAGGAAGCAAGAGAAACGAATTAAGAGCTGCTCTTAATTCGTGACAGAGATGGGTAAACATCTCGTTCACTACTTCTGGTAAAGAAACAAAATGTCTCAATATGAAAACTAGAGAACCCTCCATTTCAATAGGTGACGCCAACAGGCCATTGTCACACATCATGTTCCACTTGGAGTGTGGATCAGATAATAAAATGTACATTTAATTTTACAGTTAAACCCTGAATGCATACAAGGGATTGTAACCATTTACAGATTCTGTCCTACATCGCTTACACATGTCTGGCATACATGTTAATGAATGAGTAAGTCAGTGAGTCAGATTGGAATCCTTCCAATAAGTGGAGACCGGAAGACCGAGGGAGGAGAGACCGACTATATACACACACACCACATGACTAATGCAGAGAAAGAAAAAACTGCTCATAGCTGAGAGCAACCTTGTGTGGTCAGTTTAATATGATTAGAGTTGAAGTCAGCTGTCACTTTGGTTTGCCTAAATGCCTTCAGCTTTGCGAGAGCGACAGCTCAGGCGTGCAGTTGAGGAAATTTGAGAATGACCCCAGCGCTGCTAAAATTGGCTCATTACACTGAACCACACTTGCACTGTCCAAACACTGACGTGGACCGGCAGGCCGTCCAAAATAAACTCCCGTGTCCTCTAACAAATCCAGCCCTCGACAGAAACACAACCTCGCAGCCAGTCAAAACAAAAGAAATGGGAAAGGAAAGGATGTGCTTTCTAGAGCAATTTAAGATTCTCAAAGATAAAAATAAGGCATAGTCAGAAGAAAGAAAGTTAAGATAATTGATGAGCCAGAAAGACATGAATTGTAAGAGGTGACTGTAAAAAGGGGGAAATGGATGAGTGCATCAGGGAGTGTTAAAATTAAACAAAAGGAATCACTCGTGCTCCAGCACGTCCGCTCATCATACCGCTCTGGGCATTCATGCCAGCCAGCTGTCCTTTTTGGAAGAGATGGATCATCCTCCAAATACAGCAGCGTCTGCGATATATAAATCTGAAGATGCTACTACAGACATTCATTGGAATGCACAGCCTGGCCGTTAAGTCACCGATGTAATTAGGCTGCCGTTTACGAATGGCTGCAGTGTTTTGGGGGTGAATGCTTAAACAGTGGCATTCACCTTGTGCTTGCATGACTGGCTTACCAACAAGAAACTTTGGCTGCATGATAAACATAAAAAGAGGGAAGGACGGAGCGATTGATTAATGGAATCAAAAATACCTTTGAGTACCAAAGTATGTGACATGTAGCTGACCCTTCCTGGTCTTTCATGGTCAGATTTAAATACTTTAGCTTTTTGAAGACATGAGGGTGGAAAGTCCTCAAAAATGCAACCACAGCATCAGTTGTCACTTGAATGTAAATGTGTCATTTTGGGCAAAGCCCTGTAGCTGCCATAGTGACAAGAAAAGGTTGCATTAGAGTGATGTTATAGAACCATAAAGTTTGCATAGGGCCTTCAGGGTGGATGGCTGGGTCCATCCCAAACATTGACTAACCAGGTAGTTAGTTTCCAATCATCAATGTGGGTTTGACCATGTTACCAGGTCATTACAATGCAAGCATGACGACAAATGTCTCCTAAGCTTCTTAGAGCTCCGATTTACACCCAAACCAATGTTTCCAACGATAACCAAGTAGTTAATTCTACCATGCAATTTGTGGGACAAAATTGCCATTCTGTAATGCTATGAAACTAGTTGCTGCCAAGATCAGTTTTGTTTAGCCGCATTTATCTGTAGATAAACGCAGGCACTTTGGATTTAAAAAAAGCCAAATGTCATGCGTTTCAGTACCGTTTGATGATGCCCTCATGTGATCTGTCCCCATACAGTAGGTCAGTGATCCATTTTCTTCTTTCCCCCCTGAAGAATTCATCGTTTTGTAAAATGTATCCAGGCTAAATAGTAACAAGCTGAATCAGCAGTTCAGGCAAGAGCGCTAATGTATGAATAGTTGGTGAGAAGCAGAGAAGGCACGTCATGCTGTGCCATTATTTTTCAATCCATTTGACTTGCAAATGTGCTGCAAGTCTGCAGGCTAAATGTTTTTCCAGTCAACCAATATGCTAGATATTTGACGTTTTAATGCCTTTAAAATACTGAAAAGTCAGATACATCTTCAGATTTATTAGTTGACCTACAGTTTGAAAGCTTAGCATGTCTGACCCACAGGGCTTCTGCCTGTCATGCACTCATCTTGTTAGGATGTGAAGTCATGTCAGCCTGCGATTTATGCTACACTCGTGGCTAATCTGGCATCATGTTGCCCCATTTGATGTTACGTTCAACTCAACGTGAACATGATTACCTGTTTGTCAATAAAGTGCACAAGTACAGGGTTAGCAATAACTTCCCATGAACTATTTTGAAACGCAAACACATTAACTGCACTTTAATGGTTTAAAATTTTACTCAAGTGCATTTGCTCCTTATACAAGGTGGATACATTTGAAATTACGAGTCATTCAAAAATGGAAGCTTCAACTTGTCAGAGAAGTGAAGCAGCTGGCTGAAATTTGTTACATAGTATCAAAATGACAAACGCTTAACTACCAAACTATTTTATTTTAGCATTTGTTGCAAGATGTGCTGCTTTTCGGCACTTTTGACTTTTTGGGTTCTGGACTGTTGTCAAGCAACAACCAATTGGAAAATTGTGATGTTGGGATTTAGGACTAGAAAATTGTTAGTTGGGTTTGCCAGACACCCTGGCTATTACATATGTTGTTTCGAGTCAAGACATTAAAATCTCACATCAAGGATGGTTGCCTTAGCGACAAATGTAAAGGCTGCATCGACTGCTTTATCCAGCCATTATTTGAACTCGAAGTCCATATGCCTTACCTTGCTGGAACTCAGGTGGAGTGTGTCGGTGTAGATGGTGCCCGTCTCCCAGTTCTTGATCTTCATGAAGCGAGGGCATTTGGAGGGGCTGCCATTCTGCAGTGACTTCGTGGGCGAGGTCCTGCCCTGGGCCAGAGGCTGGAAAGAGCACACATTTACACGAGTCGTTACTTATAACTTTGTACCGTGTCTGGCTAATAGGCTCTGACCTCTGAGACACCTTTGGTGCAAGCTGGATAAGCAGTTCATGACAGAGTCCTACAGGAGAGCTGGAGGGAGATGCAGCCCTCCCACTGAAGGAAAGTGGCTTTAAGTGCCACAAGTGGACATCTACTCAAGTTTCCATGTAAAACTTGCCAATGAATAACTGCAGGAAGCATTTTTAACAGGACTTTGCAGCCATTGTAAGGCTGAGTGCTTCCTCCGTGGACCAAGTTCTCCTCAAGGAGAGCCTTCATAATTGTGCTCAAGTCTCCCGCAGACTTATGCATAAGACCTTACATTCTTTTCTTCCATTTGTTCCCCCCTCCAGGATAAAGAAGGTAATCAGCAGTTAACAGCAGCTTGATGGCAAGCCAACCCGTGGCTTACTAGGTCCCCCATACTGTATTTGAATGCCTGCAATTCAACCCTAAAGCCCACTGTAAGTGACACCTAGAGAAAGGCACCGAGTGATGCCAGAGAGCAGAGTAATCAATCCCAGACCTTGGAATCCTTCATTACCCATGGTGTTGTCATGGGACTGGAATAATCATGCTCACCAGGAAGATGAATACCAACAATGTCACACCATTTGAGTCCCATTTCATGTCCTTTCAAACATGAGGAATGAATGGAATTTGATTTTGCACATTGCGAGTGAAGAGTTTAGTTCTTGCGTGCTCATGCGCCAAGAGCAGTAACCCCCACTGTGCCACTCAGAAGACACATTGTTATCACCGAGGTCGATGACAGGAAGATGCATTGTACCATGAAGAGACAGTCCGTCAAAAGAAAGACAATAGAGAATCAAGGCTCGACAAAGAAAAGCAGAGCGGTTGTGCATTTTAATGCATTAGTCTTGTCGCTCATTGAACGGAAGCTATAGCTTTGACATTTACATAAGTCACTTTTAATGCCACATGCAGGTTTCAGAGAAGCCTTTGGTAGTGTACATTTTATACATCCAAGTCACTGCAAGGACAAACATCTTTTGACTGCAAAAATATTTACTTTAGTGTGGTCAGCTATTGAATGACTGCTTGTGCCAGTCCTCCCGTTTCAGCAGGGCCTGCTGTCGGTGCGTTTGTGTTGCCTTGCAGGTCCGTGGTAGGTGGAGTTCATTAGTGCAACTGGCCACTGTCTCAGGAGTATTTAAGACCAGGCCGTTTCCTCAGCTTTCTGGCTTAAGTTCTACACATTCACGCCGCTATCCGACACCGATAGCTCACCTCAAACACTAAACATTTCAGTTCAAACAATGCAATTACCATGGCATGACAAATTGGGGGCTCGTCAGGTAAGGGCCTCCCCAACAAAGATTTTAACAAAATAAATGTTCTCTGTAGGGGTCCTTTACATAATGTCCCATATGGAAAACAATCGTAGCCTGCTAGCTGAACAAAGAAATTTAGTCTGTACCTTCAGCATGTGGCATTTCCCCACCATGAAAACTGCAGCTATTGCAGTGCTTTTGTGGCTGGCTGCTGAGGTAGTCTACGGGACCAGTGTCAGTAGATTTGGGAGTCATTGGTCATTTAAACCGTAAATTATGTTTAACATTACTTTTTAATTTTGTAAAAACACATATGACATGCAAGGTCAAAATGTTTAAGCATAACATAGCGTTGCTAGTGGAACAGCAACTCACAAGAACCAATACAGAAAGGTCTGACTGTTAAAAAGTGATTGTCCTAATGCACAAAACGGGCAGTTTGGCACAGTCCTCCCCGTGCAGTCCACATTATTAATCATAGGTGCTTAATCACATACTTGAAGCACGTGTAAACCCCATCATGAGTCAATCGCCATGCCTCAAAGTCAAGAATCAAAGGTGTGGATGCAACAGAAGGGAGCATCCATGGATGCTGGAAATTAAGATAATTGAAGCTAATATGATGAAGATAATTTCATAACTGTGCATAATGACCCAAGTCATTCTGGTAAATGCAGTTATGCAGTAAAAGTTCCTCATTCACCCATCAATTAAAACCTCTGATGGGGAAACGGAGAGGACGAGCACCAGACAGGGGGTAGATGGAAAAGAGACAGAAAGCGAGGCCGACAGCCTTAGAAGTGGGAGATGCTGTTCATTTATACGAGTTAGTCAAGTTTCTTAAGACAAGAGGCACCTTAGTCAGTGACGATTAAGCCATTGAATAAAAGGCACATTCTGCTTTCAGTTGATCAAGGGTGGCGTCTCCAGAGCTCACTAGCTGCTGTAATTTGACAGAACATTCTGGCACCTTTCCTTTGCAGCAGGCTTACTAAACATTACATTATGCAGGCACATGGACAATCCTTCAAAAGTGAGAATTAATTTCCAGGCCTTTGACACATCACTTGAAATTTTTTCTATTTAAGGATTAAAAAAAACTGAAGCAATTTCACTTTATAAAAATAAAGAAAGCAGTCCGACTTAATCAAACTAAATACTTAGCCATCCGAGTTAACATTGTGTCTAGCAAAATTCCTGCAAAGGAACTCCAGACAGACATCCATGATTCCACTTAGACCGTCTCACATGAATGTAGGTTTCCTCAGTCTGAGAACACAAGACATGCCTTCTTCCAACATCATACAGACCCTCTCCGACCACTGTCAAGCATGCATCATCCATGACCCACAAGCATGCACATTAACACTCTTCTCTGCAGGTCTGGAGCATTTCAGCAGGGGCCACATTTTCATAGAGAAAATTAATCAGCAGCTGCACGCAGTCATTATGCCTCCTGGAATCACTTTGCCCCATCCGGTCCCATTGATGGGGCCTCGAGCGATGTCATAAGTGGGTAGATAACGCCGACCATATGCAGATTATGACGCTATTCCTGTCACAGACACTCAGACCTGTGAGCAGACCCTTCTGTGTGGAAAGTTCTAAGCTGGATTTAATGCTGCACAAGCTTTACCCCAGAAATAGAGCTAATGCCTAGGTGATGGGCTCTTAAGCTTTACCATGTGCGAAAGACACAGAGTGCCAATATCGTGGATTATTATGGTACAAGGTTAAAGAGCCAAACAGGCAAAGGCAGCCATGGATGTATATGCATTATACAGCTGTAGAGATTCACTTGCACAACTGCTCATGAACAGTTGCACACAAAAGGATCTTCAAGTTAATGATCCAAGAGAGGTGCATATCTTGTAGTTTTGGAATTTGTTTCCTCTTACCTCAGTGTCGGTGTCGAGCACCACTGGCATGTTCTCCTGCGTTTCGTTATCGGACGCCAGCTGGGCCGAAGTGGCGTTTCCCACGCCAAGGTCCCTAGAAGGCAAACAAATTTCTGTCAGTTAACTCACATCTGGTGCAAATTAAACACATTAAAACACAAGCCAACCCATGCACGCAGACAGTGATCAAGCCACCTTCTATCTTTACAAATAAATACACCACAGACTTGTACACCTTCCAAAATGCTATTAAACTGGGAATCCCTGCACAATTTCTAAAGGCTCAGTACACCCACATAGGTATCTTCTCTGTTGAGGACATCGTGGATGTGTAGCCTGAGCTTGGCTGGTATTTATCAAGCTCTCCTGTCTTTATTATTTGCACCTGTGTCGGTGCTGCAGTGGGACAACTTGTTCCTTCTAGGTCAGCCTCAGCAATTTCTCACCGCAGCTGCTCCAAATTCAGTCTGAGAGGGAGTGGGCGTAAACCACAAAAACTCAATTGGAAGCACCTGTTGTGAGTGCAAAGGGGGAGACATGGACTTAAAAGTTAACTGCAAAAGGTGTGTTGATGTTGCCTCTGTGATGTCACTCATATTAGCCACACTTTGAATGTTTAGATTCTCTGCAAATAAATGAAATATATGGTTGCACAAACCAATGACAAATCAAGATCAACGACTAGATTTCTGTCTTTCGCTGAATATAAGAATACATATTGCAGTGCAAACAGCTGCCATGCATTCCCCCAACGACGTAAAGAATAGGATGTGAACAGTGAGAGATCTCACTCTGAGCTGTAACTATACGATCCTAAGACACTAAAGCAGAAGGGGGGAGGGGAGATCCCTGTGCTGTGACTGTGGCAAACCACAAGTGGCGAACTCATTGGCGTGTGATTTCAAGATTGCGTTCTTCCAATCGAAAACGCCCACTCACATATTGCCCCCTCCTATCTTTCACACTCCCCACCATCCCCACCCCCCTGCATCTTTCATCTTTTTCATCCATCCTCCTTGTAAATCGTCACAGGCATCCCTTCTCCCGTTCACACTCCCTGTCACACTGTATCTCTTTGTTGCCGCAGTTTGTAAGAGCATATTTATCTCCACAACTCAGAGCTGTGGTTCAGACATACAGAAACAACGTGAGAAGTTGCATGTGTCATTTGTCATTAGCTCTGACACAGCGCATCATCAGCCTCACGCTGGATTGTGAAATTGCAACCGCTCCTGCTCTGAAAGCAAGCTATCAGTTATAATGTGCCATTCTATTCCAGCAAGTAGTCATCAAGACATAATCTGAAAGATGCTATGGCATAAATGACTTGAGAAGAAACTAGATATTATTGGCTATTCTCTTCACAATAACCTTTCTCATTAGCTTCTGTTTAGAACTCTTCAGAAAGCCTTCTTCCAAAGCAACAGAAAGTAAAATTAAGTTAGCAGTCTTCTTCCTGCTGCTGACCAAATGTCAGCATGTTTTTATTTTGTCTGTAGGCTTTGAACCCTATTTCCGAGCGCACAGGTAGCCCCATTAAGAAAAGGCATTTTAGCAAGACTTCGCCGTTCATGCTTTGAGGGTTGTTTTTCTAAGCACATGCCTCGCAAGAATGCAATGAATCTCTCAGAGTGTATTTATGAAAGGAGAGGCTGATGTGCATGGATTGGTCAGAAATGAGCTATTGATTCAGGGAGACTATAGCCTCAGTATGATTTCAATTGGTCGTGGGAGTACAATAGCAGATAACTGAGATGTCAATATCAGCAGTACACTGTGCAGACCTTTTAGACAGAGCCTGGGATGGAATATTGGCTCAGACTGTGGAGCCGTATGAAAAGCCAGTCCAGAATGAACGATTAAGACAAACGAGAAATCTAAGCAACATTTGTGAGTCCTGCTCATTAAATGTTAAACAGGAGATGTGTTAAATATACACAATTGCTGCCAATTTCACACTTCCAAGCTACTCGCTTGATGAAACGCTGCTGCACCTGACCTCCATAACCAAGAGGGACTGTTTGGAAGAAGGTTTGCCCTCTTGAAAGCTGATAAAGAATGACCTAATGACAAGTTTGTGACAAGCTTTGTGTTGTGGTATGCTAATTGGAGTCTACTACCTCACATTAATATGGTAACTGACATCAATACTAATGAAACAAATGCAACTGTCTATCCTATATTTATGCGTGAGCTGCAGCAACAACCACCTCAAATTAAAGCAGATTGTAATGACATTCTGATACATGCTAATCATTTTCTGAAACCTTATAAACCAGTCCTCTGGCAAAAATGCAGCTAAATAACCTAAAACCTGATCCAAGACAGGAAGTTTCATTTAAAGTATGTAAAACTGCCAAAGGCAAGCTACGTTGCTTGTTTAAAGACGTTTACATGAAGCTTCATAAAGCAGTTGTCCCAGTAATTGAAGAATAGCAGCCGAAATGGTCACGATGAATGATGTGCAGATGTCCTTTTAATTGAGTTTTGCTGGAGACCAGCGTGCGGACAGTGATTACTTGGCACTGTACTCTGAGTCATATTAGATAAATGAGAGCCTGTCTGTGGTAGCTAATGCAGCAACACAGCTGGGTCAGATAGTTTAGGGATGGCAAAGTGAGTAGGCAGACTTTCTTTGAGTCAGAGGACCAGGTGACGGCTCAAGTATCAGCTAATAACCACCTTGTTGACGAGTCCTTGACCTACGTCCCGACTAATTTTACCTGGGCTCCAACCCACACTGTGGAGGGAGCAAGCACAAAGACACTTTAAGTAAGGCATCAATAAGGCAGTATCACATCACAAATTACCAGGCCACTTGAATCTCGGCATCCCTTCTCCCTGCATTCCTCTGGCCTTCTCCATTGATCTCCTTTTTGCTGTTTTTGATGAGGCGAAGCACTGGTTCGATCTCCTTCAGCAGCTCGTTGTTCTCCTCCAGCCCATTGCACAGAAGAGCTCCACCCCCGTCCCTCATCAGCAGGGGGTCCTGGGCCTGCACGCCTCCCCTCTGCAGGAGGGACTGGGTGATGGACGGAGAGGACAGGTTCTCAATGGCCCTGAGCTGGGGCTCCTTGTTGACCTGCTGCTGCTGCCCAGGACTGAATGGACTCAGAGGGGAGCAGTGCTCATAGGACTTTGAGGGCCGCGTGACCCTCACTGTGCGTTGGCGGCCATCTCCAGACAGGGTGGTCTCCAGGTGGGTGGTGAAGCCTTCAGGCCCACGGAGGATCAGCACGGCGTGGCTCTCTGGAGACACGTTCTTCAGCGTCTCCAGGGCCCGCTCGTAAGACAGGTCCACCAGGGGCTTGTTGTTGACAGCCAAGACGATGTCGCCCACCTGCACGAGGCCACACTCCTCTGCAGCGCCGCCACGGATGAGGTCAGACACGATGACAGGCGGCTTGGACACCCTCTGTTTCACCAGAAAGCCCAGACCACCAACCTTCCTCTTGAAAAGACGCACTGAGATGATGTTGGGCTGCAGCTGGCACACTGTCGGCTCTGACTCCTGCATGGTGCCTGTGTGGGATTGTGTGCGTGTGTGCGTGTGTGTGCTTGCAAGTATATGCGTGTCCCCAGGGATGTTTCTGAAAAGCAACAGAAGGAGAAGGAGGGGGGGGGGAGGAATGGAAGTTCTATTAGTTTTAGAGTAAATTACCTTGACTGCATGATTTGTTTACAGTGTGTTGGTTTAACACGAGTCAAAGAGGGTATATGAGTCATTAAAGCAGAGTGTTTTCAAAAGGTAATTGAACTACAGATGCAAAATACCATCACGGAAGTGAAAAATCTATTATCCAGCTGATCAGACCTGCTCGTACCGCTGTCATCCCCAGTATTTGCAACAGGGTGACTAAACTCTGTATCAAATTGCAATGTCTAAAAGGCAAATATTGGCAGTACATACAATTAGAAGACTAACAGTGTTAACAGGTGCACAGCATTTGGAAAATACTTCTCCCCTGAGCTTCTTTACCTTAATGGCTTTTCCTGTGGTGAATGTTTTAACCCAAGAACTAAGTACATTTCTGTGGTACTTCTTGTGGTATTTCCATTTTAATCTGTATACTTCTATTCCACTTAATTTCAGAGGGGATATTGTACTTTTAACTCTGCTGCATCTATACATTAAACCACCCAGCAGTATATAAAGCAGTTAGCATGTTAATGCTACTTTTTCCTTTTGAGTATTTTGTCCACATGTGGTTTTCTCTATCCCCAGGAGAAGAGGAAGTGAAACATAAGGTTGTTTTTTAACACTGTTTTCAGCCAGTTTAAGTTGCAAGGAATTGTCTGGTTGACAGATATTATTCCGAGACATTATTTAAGATGATTAACTAACTCTATTTATGTTGTGCAGATTGACTGTAATTTTGAGCATAAATATAATATATATAATATAATATATTGTGATTATTGCTAGGAATGTTTCCTATGAACATAATTACGTGTGCCCAAGTACAGTAATGCACTTCACTTTCTGAAACTGAACTTATGTATGTTGTATGTTGAACTTATCTTGTATGTTTGCAAGTGTCTAACCTGCTGAAAAGTCAACAGCTAAACTCTGAGCGGGGAAAAAAAGAACAAGGCATGTGACTGAAGCCGATCCCTCCGCTCCTCCAGCCCCATGCTTCATTGTCATTCATGCTTGCCATTGCTAGGCTTCGATCTGTGCTGTCTTTATAAATTGTACAGTATTCAGATTCAGAGGATTATGACGGCGAACCCCCCTTTCGACATTCTCCCTGAATCACATCAATCTCATCAATGTGATACAAACTATTAAAAATGTTTAACTTTATTGAGTAGCCAACAATAAAGAACAGAGTACATTCGTCTTAGTGCAGGATTTAACACTAGAAGCCCCCAGGGGTCGCTGTCCTCTTCTTTTATTATAATAAGTATCTTTTATTACGCTCACCACTTTGCACGGTGGTCAATCTAAAATGACACAAATATGGCTATTGGAAGAAAATATTTATATAACTTTAAATATCCCTAATTGACAACATTAATGGCATACAAATAACTATGAACAACTAGCCTCGTGGTTGACTTAATGTTGTAACAAAACGTATATATGAATAAGTAAATCACACAATATTACCTAATCACACTGGAGTACCCTTGTTGTAGCCAAGAGGGCAGCTAATGTGTTCAGAGATGTAGGCGGACATGCGTTTATCTGAAAACATATTTTATCAGACAGATTAAGTTCCATATGACTACACATTTGGTCTGGCTTTTACTCTTCACCGATTGGTTGCAAAAACTCTGAATGAAAAAACTGGAGACATTTGATCCCTCTGGCTTGCCATACATTATAACAGGGAACGCACACCGCTTACATTTCAGCACCAAGGTCAGCGCCCCTCCGCTTTCAAACGCCACTTCTTCTTATTTCTGCTCCTCTGCGACAGACTTTTTACTTTTATTCATTTTTTTTAAGTAAAAACTCTTTCCAGCAAGCAGCCAAATCACCTCAAGGGCTGCAATTGAGCCCAATAAGCGAGGCGCTGACTTAGTCGCATACAGTGTACACGTGTGTGTGTGTGTGTGTGTGTGTACAGTCTATCACTGTATGTTCTTCTATAAAGGTCTTGCAATTTAACCAGTTCGCCTACATCCACTGATACTTTGCACAACAGCGATCTCTTATCAGCAGCATATCACTCGGTGGCTCCAGGAAAAAGTGGCGCACGTCGTAAATATTGCCTGGACTGTCCTGGGGCACAGGAATAACTCAGATAGGCCCTTTAATCCTCACCCTGTGCAGCGGCACCCTGCTAAGATGAGAAATGACCCGTATATGGAAATGTGCTCTGAATATGAAGGTTTTTAAATCGTGTTCTTGGAGAGAGAAGGCTGCAGTGTCTGGCTAAATGGTAGGACGATTCTTCCCTATTGTACCGTTAAACCTGAATATTAACTGCGACGCCACCATTTCGCACCTAATTCAGAACAAAATGAACCGAGACAATTGTAGGCACGCAGATCAGATGCACAGCGGTCGCGGTGATATGTTTTCTACATGTTCATCTTCAGACATAATTCGGAGTTGTTCAGAAACTACTTGTTAGTTGGCAGTTAAGTCCTGATTTGTCTCTTACCCGTTCCTTGGTAACTACTACTGAGTTCCTTTAATTGGAAAGTTGGAACCACTTCTTACTGCTACTGTTTGCACACATTTAAATACACGTATTTCAGTTTTTTTTTTGTACTGAGGGCTTGAACATAGCATGAACTTCTCGTTCATGCAGGTGCACAAAACCCCTGCTGGATTACCAACCTGGCAAATGCTGGGTCACATCATTAGCTATTGCAGTGGCCCATGCCCTGTAGAGGGGCCCTTAACAGTTTTATTGTTATACTTTATATTGTGCTGACTTATTCATAATCGTGCGTTTAATAGAATTCACACACATTAATTAATAAATGAATTCTGCCGTGCATCAAGCAAACAAGTGGGCTTATTTTATCTCGGGCATCTATCTCAGCATGCAGCAGCATTCAAACAAACTTGGGAGGACAGGCTTCAGATATTCAAACCGATTGCAAAAACCCAAAAACACCCGCTGACCCAAAGACCAAGAGCGTCCTTTCTCTCCAAGCAGCCACAGAAGTGCGTGTTGCTACCAGGAGACAGAAAACTGTTACCAGTCCGAGACCCATTTATCACAAGATGCAAAGACAACTCAATGACAGTATTGATATTTCATTTAAAAAACAAAAACAGCAACAAAAAAAAAACCCAGTGTGTGTGTGTGTGTGTGTGTGTGTGTGTGTGTGTGTGTAGACCCTTCAGGACTTAACTAACATGCAGAGACAGGCGCAGTAAAATGTGTTGTTTGGGTCTCGTTTCGCGCTGCAATCGGCAAAAAAAAAACAAAAAACAAATGCACAAGATGTTCCCACCGAGCCTGAATCTAATGGATATTTCCCAGAGCAACAAGTTCTGGCGACACTTTTTTTTTTTTTTTTTAAAGAGATAAAACAGAGATAAAAGGGATAAAACAACATCAACAGGACTGAAAACTCGCACACGAAGAGCTGTTTGCAATAAAACACAGCCGGTCTTTTAGCCACAGGTTCGCACATGTAGTTCGGGGGACGCTCTCCATCCATCCATCCTCGGCAACAGCCCTGCATCCTCCTCCAGCGGGGGAACAAAAGGGGCAACGACAAAGGCAGCACGGACAACTCGGACACTCACCCCTGAGAACAAGGTCGCCGCCGCAGAGAACTTGGCTTTTAAAACTCCTGCGCTCTTCCTCGGCAGCGGCTGCACGGGTCTTTCATCTCTCTCTCTCTCTCCCCCCCACCCCCCCCCCCCCCCCCCCCCCCCCCGCACTCCCCCCCCCCCCCCCCCTCCCCCCCCCCCGCCGCCCCGCCCGTACCCCCCCCGCCCCCCCCCCCCCCCCCCCCCCCCCAC
>JAVQJF010017699.1:0-16241 GCA_036023855.1 Gadopsis marmoratus | reverse complement strand
TAATGTTCTGTTAATGTAATGACATTTAACATCTCCGTTATAAAGCTTGCATGAACGATGGCCTACTTGAGGGGTGTAGTACTCATTTCTGCCTCTGTGGCAGTCAAGTGACAAATGATACGGTAAGCAGACATGGAAGATTAGAGCTGAAATGTTGTAATGCAATTGACAAAAGTGTGCATTCAGATTGGATGTGTGAGGAGGTGTTCCATAGTGCGTGTAGTTAAATTGTCCGTTCCTTTCTCCCTAATCAGCAATAATGCCGTTAGCTAGCCATGACACGAGCCTGATTCAGCTAGCGAACGTTAGCTAGCATTAGCCAGCAGTTGCCAGGAGATTCACAGGAATGCTTGAAAGTAAATTTTTAATATTTATAGTTAGAGTTGTGGTTGTGGAAACTCTTAAGGCTAAGGCTGTCGCGTTTTGTTGCACATGCCAACGTTCGTAGAAACACGTTAGCGCCTTCGTGTACTGTTTCATGTAGTTTGCCTTGGACACCATGAGGTGACGATATTGCACTGCCACGTTACAGTCCAACTTGGCCGTGGCTTATACTGAGCGGGCTTTGCAGTGCCAGTATTTCACTCGCATTTCTACCGAAAATTAGTTATGTGTGAACCGGAAGAAAAATTTAACAGTGTGCAGGTGAAGTTGACAACCAACTGTAACACCCCCACCGCACGTTGCTAATCATTCAAAACACAGTCGGACTTGCCATGCGCAAGTGTAAATGTGTATATAATACATTTGTTTGTTCATAATCTCTATATTAGTCTGAATGACCCATGTGGCATTCATTATCACAACAATTATTGCGAAGACATGCACTTGAGAAGACTTGCTAAACACATGGTATCAATATTTTACTATCATGGTCATGTTGGGAAATTAAAGTGAGTGCCTTGACTGATTACAAGTACTAATACTAAGTGTTACAAAATTATTAAATTATTGTACATTATGGGTTTTATGCAATGCTGATGGAGGATAAAGTTTGACTCTCTTCTTTTTTTCTTGCCTTTCAGATTGCTGGCTCCATTGCTTGGCTTGGCAGTGTAAGTTGTGCTCTGCCTCTTATACTTCCAGAACACTTTTATTTAAACACTACAGACTGCAGGACAGCAGCTTGTCCAGTATTAGCCCCATTCCATGCCTCTATAATGATTGCATATGTACATTTAAGACTAAAATTTATTCGAGGGGTGATGTGAATGAGCACTTTAAGTCACATTAACGGAAACATTTAATTTATCTGTAATCATATGGTACATGTAGCATGTAATCAAAACATTTTAACTCTCACAACTTTTTATTTTAAGTTCATAAACTCAAAAAAAAGTAAGGCAACGCAGTTACAGTTTAAACAAAGATGCATTTGTGCTTGCAAACAAAGGTACTGTATGTGTGTACCTTTGTTTGCTTTGTTCCCGTCGCAAGCTGGCGGGGTCGGTAAGAGCCAATCGGGGGAAGAATAACAGTCAGGATAAGTAGGGGGGGGGCCGGCGTTGCCTCTTCCTAACACAGCTTCGTGCACATTCAAGAAACGGCTGTAAATGTGTGTGCAGAGGGTTAACTGGAAGCACGAAGAAGATTAATGATTGCTGTTCTGGTCGTGGGAAGTGGGGAAGGATCCTGCTGCCGTTTTGGTGTTGAACAACATCAGATAACGTTCCCAAAAGGGTGACAGCAAAGAGGTAAGAGCTTGAAGTTTGCAGGACTTAACATGCAATTACTATTATGTAAAGTATCAAAGTAGCAGAATTAAGGAAACTAAGTGTGGTCAGTCTGAGGCGTCCAAGTGGAATCTGCATCCACAGAGAAATGGACGGGACACAAATGAAGAAAGAGGAGGATGACAAGAAGGAGAAGACAGAAGAGGTGGCGGTGCACCTTCGGAGAGAGATCGGCCTGCTTACCGCGGTGTCCTTCATCATCGGTACAGTGGTGGGCAGCGGGATCTTCATTGCACCCAAGGGGGTCCTGATGAACAGCGGCAGCGTGGGGCTCTCTCTGCTGGTGTGGGCGCTCTGTGGGGTCCTCTCCCTGTTTGGTAAGATGCAGGATGGTACAATTTATCTCACTGTTCACTTCTATGCGTTACTACAACTGCATTTATACGTTTATATCTATTCCCTTATTGTATGGGTTTGGCACGGCGTGTGATGGAATATGTTAGAAAAACACAATGTGAAATTACAGTAAGACAAAGCTTCATGCTTTTAATATAGAATAATGAAATAAAATTGTCACATTTAGCGATTATTTGCCTTTTTAAATGTATTTTGAGATAGCATCATGTAAGTGTACATTTAATTACGCAATTTCTTTGGAATTTCTGATGGAAATGTCTGCAGGTTTGCAGGTTTTCAGTCAGAAAAGCTGACAGTGGTATTAGATTAAATGTCAGGGGTATAAACAAAGTTATTAGGAGCCATCCTGAGCCATCAGCTGACCAGCCGGACAATACCATTCAAAGAGAAACACTGCTAACATGGCCAAAAATGTCATTTAAAAAAAATTGCATTTTGTATCATTATATAATGAACTTTTCAACGCTTCTTCAAAACTTGAATTGCAGTTCAGATGCTTTTCCCCGGTCTGCTCTCTGTTCCATCAGGGGCCCTGTGCTATGCTGAACTGGGCACCAGTTTTACAAAATCGGGGGGCCACTACACTTATCTACTGGAGACACTGGGGCCACTGCCTGCCTTTTTACGGCTCTGGGTTGAGTTCTTATTCATCAGGTGTGTTGGTTAGTTTTGTTTTGTCCTGTTTGTTCTGACTTGGGGTGAAATTACACCACATAACGCGCATATTGGCTATTTTTCAGGCCTGCTGTGGCGTCCTATGTATCCCTTGCTTTCGGCCGCTATGTGGTGGAGCCGTTCTATGCACCTTGCGCCGCTCCCACGGAGCTAATCAAGCTCGTCAGCTTCCTCGGAGTGAGTGAGTGGTTTTATACCTCCTCCTTCCCTCCATAATACCGTTAATACCACTCTAAATATCCACGTCTCTTACCAGTTCTTTGTCTTTGTGGCTCTCTAGCGTGTGTCGTGGCAGTCAACTGCTGGAGTGTGATCTTGGCCTCCCGCACTCAGGTCACCTTGACTTTCATTAAGATGTTTGCTCTGGTTCTCATCATCATCCCTGGTGTCATCGCACTGGCCAAAGGTGGGAGGTGAACACAGGTGGCTTTCCAACTCATGTGTTTATAATGATCTCGCTGCATCTTCTCCTTTTCAGGAAAAACAGAGAATTTCCAGAGTGGTTTTGAGGTTGACTCATTTACACTGGATAGGCTGCCACTGGCCTTCTATAATGGCCTGTATGCCTACGGTGGATGGTAAGCAAGCATTTATTTATCGCAGTAGCAACACTGGCGTAAATTCCAAATTGTCTTCTTTAAACAATCAGAGCTGTGTGCTTGCGTGGACGGGCTTTTTCCTTTTCTGCCCTTTAGGTTTTACCTGAACTTTGTCACAGAAGAGGTCATAAACCCAAATAGGTATTTTACACCTGACATCTGCTCGCCACCCGATCTACTTTTAAAAGTCGCGTTGCCTTGACAATACCACTATATCTCTCTGTGTGTTTCCTGTCTCATCAGAACCATCCCGCTGGCAATAAGCTGCTCCATGGTGACAGTGACAGTCTTTTATGTGCTTGTTAACGTGGCCTACTACACCGTGATGACGCCCGCCGAGCTGCTGCTGTCTGATGCTGTGGCTGTGGTCAGTGCTGCACTGTGGGGTACGCTGCATTTAAAAGGAAAATGAGACGAAATAGATTGTACTGATCTGTGTCTCTGCAGACATTTGCAAACCGTGCTCTCCGGGGATTGGCTTCTGTGATTCCCATCCTCGTGTCCCTATCCTGCCTTGGAGCGCTAAACGGTGGCTTCTTTGGGTCACCCAGGTAATCTGGGCACAGGAAGGTTATTATCGCCATTTATGCGTGTGCTCTAAAATCAGCTAACCATCCTGATGAGCCTTACTGTCTGTGTTGCAGGATGCTCTTTGTGGGAGCGAGGGAGGGCCACTGGCCTCTAATCTTTTCCATGATTCACATCCGCAGAAATACACCTTTGCCTGCTGTGCTGTTACTGGTAAAGTACTTTCCACGCGGTTTCTTTCTGACGCATGAGCGTTTAGACAGAGTAAGACCAGAGACAGATTGAAGGGCCGGCGCCTCGCTGTCTATTCAGCAGGAACATTCTGTGAGCTCAGGTAGATTTATTGTGACTATCCGATAAGGAATAGAGTAGCTGGGTGGTGAAGGAAGGCTGAGCAGCTCGAAAAGGTTGCGTGTGAGTTGAGCCAGTTGCTAGTTAAAGGGTCATAGACGGGAGAATGGCCTCCTTATGGGGACAATCATAGATGGTACAAATATGTCTTGCTGGGGAGACAACGGGTCAGAGAATTGGATGGCGTTACCTTGTGTAACATTGTCAGTGTAGATCCATTTTCTCCTCAGCCAAGCTTCTGCTTTGAAATCATCTGGGTCTCTGACCTTTCTTCAGCATGGTGATTCAGGAGATGGAGTTTGCTTGTTAAACTTTTTTTTTTGTCACACCGCTGTTTCCAAGGTCAAGAATTAACATTCCACAATGTACACTGGTTTTGAATCCAAAAATATGCACTAATGAATGCCATTTAAATATACCATTCTGTTCATGTGGAAGGAAATGCAGTGTCCCTTTATTTCATAATTACTTGGAATTCTTCCTAATTCCATACAGAGTATGGACATGTCATTACAGCTGTATTGTCTGTCTTCAGTACCCCCTGGTGGTGCTCATGTTAATCAGTGGAGAAATCTACCAGCTCATCAACTTCGCCTCCTTTGCTCGCTGGTTCTTCATTGCCTTGGCAACATTGGGGATGCTCATCCACCGATACCGCTTCCCCCACCACCCAAGGCCTTTCAAGGTCAGCGTGTCTGTGGTTATTGCGCCAAACTGTCTCCATTATTGCTGCACTAAACTCACCAGGCACCATTTTATTTACTCCTTTTGGTGACGCAAAGGTGCCCCTGGCCATCGCAGTCACCTTCACAGTGGTTTGCTTCTTCATCGTGGGCCTGTCTCTGTATTCGGACCCCTGGAACACAGGGCAAAGCTGTGCGCTCACACTGACCGGGGTCCCGGTTTACTATGTGACCATCTACCGCTTCCGCTTGCCCAACAGATGGAGACGCATGTTCAGTAAGTCATACCAAAATATGCAAGCTTGTCATTTCTCAAAGGTTTTAGGGGAAACGTTGAAGGAGTTTATAATTCAATACGTCCATCATGTTTGGAAAAGATGTAGTTCCATCTACAAGATATGTCAAATACAGCAGAAGGTGAAACATTTGCTATGACAATTTGTTGGGCCTTGTCATTTTGGAACAAAGCTGAACTTTTCTTAAGAAATTAAAAGTGTGAAATAGAGGCCAGCGGCTTGTAGAGCATGAAGGTTGTTTGTAACACAGAGATGATAATTCATTAAAGAACTGGTCTAGGACAAAGACCCTGTTGGCACCAGGCTTACAACTGTTTCATTTTCAACGTCACACGGTCGACATTTTATTCTAACTTTGGCAAGAATGAAAAGTCTTCTCCACTCTTACATAATTCTGACTCTCTTCAACATTCCCAGACTACTGCAGCAAGCAGCTGCAGATCCTTCTTGAAGTGGCTCAACAGGAGGTCCAGACATACTGAAGACCCCAAAGGCCGCTTTCCTAGACATCACCTTAACTAGCCCTCCAACTGTTTTTGTTTGTTTAAAGTGTCCATTTTGATTCTAAAAGAATTTAAGATGCTGTTTCGAGAAATTCACGCAACAACTACAGTGGAAACAGGTGGTATATCTGACTTCTCTTGTAGAATTTTACTTAGAAAATAGCATTTTAAGTCTGAATTAAACTAAGGTTAATTGTTGCAAAGAAATTGTTGGAAAAAGAACCTAAAGCTCTGTTCAAGATAGTCTTAGTTTTACAAACTTCTGTAAGAACCAATAAAGACTTTTTTTTATTAAATCACACAATCTATAATTGGCTTCAACTTTTATTGAAATATACATGTATAAATAGGCAACCTTGCGATGTAGTTTTTCCGGATACGATACACCACACAGGGGATTCAACATTGCTGCACTAAACCTGGTGTGAGGTTGTAGAAATTGCACCATCTCTCTTTACATTTATTAACTGTGAGCTTAGCGAGGCACACTCATGCTGTATGAGGCACCAACACCGACAGATTTATTGTACAGTCATAGAAACACCAACTTTAGAAATCAGGACGAGGCACGTGCTTTAAAAATCATTTGCTAGAAATCATATTTCCCTCTTGCGTGCCATACAGCGCCAACTGTAAACAGCTCGACTCACTGCAATGCAAAACCACTCCCATATAAACACAACATGCCAACAAACCAAGCCATACATTATTTTGTGGGATTTTCCAAAAATATGTACACGATATAATCCCATTCTATCCTCCAAAGACGGTGCTGCAGGTGAAGACAGTTCTACGATTAACGTACAGAGACAATCCTACTGCGGTTAGTGCTATTTGTATTAATTCGCCATTGTTTATTGCTAAGCAATCCTGCATCATCTAAAAAAATTCCAGGAACCCGAAGCAACCTGGCAACCTATCTTAAAAATCAGGCAATAAATCATCTCTCCATTTACATATGTAGAAGCTAAATTATATATTAAGATGTGCAAATCAACATACATTTTTCTCCTCTCTAGCAATTCCTCCAAGAGTACAGGTGGACACGACAGGTAGAAAAGAAAATATCTAAAGAAAAAAGTCAACGGGAGCATGCGTGAAGTTTTCTACACGGAGAGAAGTAAAAGAGTGATGAGACCAATGAAACAGTAAGCCAGTGGTGGAGAGAAACCTCCACAGTGAGGGTTAATCAGTGAGCAGCTTGCTTATTTGACCTGGTAGTTAAAATTAAAGTGTCCCTGTCATTCATTACGTTTTCATACATTAACCCTCACCCCAACGGCAGCTAGAAACATCCAGAAGAAAGCAAAGCAGATGCAAAAGAAAGCCAAACTCAAATGGTCTTTAAACAAAAGGGGCAAAACATTTTGGCACTTACTCGAGCGTTAAAGCTATAAAAAATGTTACATGAATGACTACAGCAGCCGAATTAAAGGCTGCATCCATGATGCTAAAGCTGCAAATTGTACATTTAATCACATTCAAACTACAGCAAATGTGACCGAATCCAGTGTCGCTTTTTTTAAGTTATGTTGAAAATGTCATCAACTGATCAGGTAATATGAATATATTACTTTAGTTATGTCGTTTGCAGAGTCAACCACAGTGAATGTGATTTTGTTTTGGTGCTCCAGCAGATGGCTAGACTACCACTATATCGAACTTTTAAAAAATTATGGATTTGAACTTTAATCCATACACAAACAAGTCCATTTAATATTTATCTCCAAGCAAATTAACTCAACTCACTGTGACAAAGTTGATTAACTTCGGTTGTCGTTACAATGAAATGTTCCTGTTAATCCGGTTGCTATAGTCTCCGTAAGCCGTCTCCAAACCTGACAGTTTCCTCAAGGTTTGATGTCGATCGGTAATGCTTTCTAAATTTGAATCTGCTTTGCTGTTTCTGTGTGGGGTTTCCCACCTATAGTGTTTTGGAAAACAGAGGACGTGTCCATATAAAAAAAATAAGTCGTGCGTTTTGTCCCTCAGGCTACTTCAAGTGAGGGATGAACTCGGACCAGCTGATGTTGGCCATACCTAGGTCCTCATCATCCAGAGCAGAGAAGCTAATGTCCACTAGTATCTTGCTCAGGCTGTCATTCATTGTATCCAGAACGAGGCCCTCTGTGATGGAGCGGTTGGCCGGCGTGGCGCCTCCCGCCTGAAGCAGCTCTCTGGAGCAGCTGCTTCTGAGGCATCTGAAGGGAGAGTCGGTTGGTCCGGTCGCTCTGGAGGGAGCGGATGTGAGCAGCTCTCTGGGGGAGCTAAACAGGGGCCAGTCTTTAAACGGAGTGCTGTTGAAGCTGAAGGTGGTGTAGTCGTGCCGCGGTGTGACTGCGGGGCCACCTGGTGTGCGAATGGGGCTGACGTCGAGAATGTTTTGGTTCCCTTTACCCACAGGGGTCACTTTGCAGGGCTCGGGTAACACATTAACAGGAGGCTTGCTGGGAGTGGATGAGGCCAGGTGGCTGTTACTTTTTATGGGGGTCTTGAAGGAGAACTCCTGATCGGGGCTGTGCTGCTCGTGCTGGTGCTCGTCTAGCTCAGTGTCTCTCATGTCCTGGAAAGTGGACGATACAGAGGCTACGCCAGAGTCAAAGAAGGTGTTATCAGGGCAGAGGAGGACGGGCTCCTCGTGCACAGAGTGAACCAGGTGCTGCTTACGTCGGGAGCTGCTGGCTTGCCTCTTTGGAAGGGACTTGGGTGTCTCGCATTTAATTGGAACACATACCGACTCCTCCTTCACCTTGAGGTCGTTGCTCTTCTGAGGATACATTGCCACAGCTGGGACCTCACACTGCGTCACCTGTCAGACACACAACCATGCACTTTACAATTTGACCAGTAACTGTATCCTTCATACCCACACTGCAACACATAATGCTGGCATGGCAAAATCTAGCCAAACCTAACCAATATTTCTCCTGCAACGCTGACCGCACATGACCTTTGACCGTGAGAAATCTCAAATGTACTTTTGAAATGTAATACTCACAGGACTTCAAAGCAACAGGCACAACATCAAGAGCGTACATTTGGATGCGGGCCGTAATTCTGCAGTGCATGACAAAGTCTTTACCTTCGGAGCTATCCGCACTCTCTTGGTTCGTCGGGGAGAGATCCGTTTCTTCTGCGAGCAGGAGAGGGGAAACTGGGCCAACGGGGACGGCAGGTAGATGGAGGAGGGGATGGGGAGCTGGAAGGGAACCAAGTAGGAATCGGTCCGAGGGAGAAGAGGCTTCATCCTTCGCTCTGAATGCAGAAAAGACAAAAACAAGTCAGAGCAGAAAAAAAAAAAACTATTGCTAACTCTATTAAAGTCCTTCCATCTCTGATAACGCACCAGAGCCAGTTGGTGTTTTTCCTGCATCTGGACGAATCCTCTTTTGTTGCTGTGAAAAATGAAATGAGATAACATCACATCATACAGTTAAAGTGTACTGCCTCAGCATCCTCGCTTCGCTCCCTCCCTCCCTGTCCCTCACTTTATAGAGGAATGATGGATATATTTGGGTGTCATGCCGGACAAGGTGTGGTGTGGTCTCACTAGTCTTTCATGTGACTTCACCCTCCCTGCTGCTCAAACCATCTCCTGCAACAAAAACATTTCCCTAAACCTTAGACCTCCAACTGCAGCTGCAAAAGGGCTGCTGACAAAAAAGAGAAAAATAAAGTGATTTTTCTGTCCCTTTTCTGCTTTCTTGTGCCTGACTGCAGACATGAAGACTGTTCCTAGAGATTCAGTTCCTAGAGAATTGAAAGAAGGGCAAATCCGTCTTACTTGGTGGGGAAGTAAAAGCACTGGCACCGACACAGGAGCCGTCACTGGGTCACAGCCGGGCTGTAGAGAAAGACGTGCAATGAGAGGGAGGAAAACCATCAAGATTGGAAAACAAAAAAATGAATAAATTGAAAGCACAGCATATGACATCAGGTATACAAAACACGACAGATGAAAAGACATGATAATTGTTAAGGAACATGGTCGCATCACAAATTAAATCTTTCTCGTCTGTGTTTGAAAAGCCCCACGAAACGCCGTTCACATCACTTCTCCCCGACACCATGGATGGTAATGATACTTAAAAAAACAAAATGATGAACGATAAAACAAAAATCAAGTCCGTTTCACGGCTTCCTTCAGTATAGAGGTGGAGGAACGTGGAAAGGGTGACAGCGATAAGAAGTCAGCTGCACTCACCTTGTATACCTGATCAAGAGTGAGGCATCGGTTGGCCTCAGGCCGGATAGTCCAGAAAGAAATTTTACCATCTGCAGACGTCTCGCGAATGAACATGTCGTGTAGAGAGAGGTTATGGCGGATGGAATTCTGCAATTACACATGATAAAAACTAAAATCTTTAGTGTGTTTCAGTACGCGATACTTGAACCTGTTATCTGCACCCATGAGTTAAACGTTTATTTTCCAGTTTTAAAAAAGTACCTTCCATCCTGGTTTGGCCATCTGTCTGAAGAAAGGGAAGTGGTCCTCGATCCACGTGTAAATCTCTTTCAGCGTCATCCTCCTGTTCTTCTGACTGTTGATGGCAAACTGGATCATGGCCATGTAGGAGTATGGCGGCCTCTCCGACACGGGTTGTTGAACAGCTTTTGCGTCGCTTCGTGCCTTCTGTGCCTGTACAAGAAGCGAAGAAAAAGAAACAAGAGGCTTGATTATATGGTACATGTAGTAAACTGTAGAAGGATTTAGATTAATGTCGAAACTGTTTAAACGCAGATTTAAGGTTTAAAGACAGATTTCTACTGAAAACGTATGCATGGAAACATCTTAAATCAGACTCGGGACGAAGAAACATCTTCAAATAATTAAGCAGTCACAAGACTAACAAGTTCAATAAAGCTGTTACAATAACCTCATTAGTCATAGTAAATACAATTTTGCAGATGTCTACTATTCACATTAATGTTTCTGGCTCCATTTTAATTCAGTAATCGTTTCCCTACAGTGTACTGCATGTTACTTCAGTACTTTACAACCGAGCTATTTCACATAAGATCTTGCAGCTTGATGTCAGTTTTCTTACATGAGCTGCTACTTTATTTACTGTTGCTATGAGATGACTCTGTTATGATATAGCGCTATATAAATAAAATTGAATTGAAATGTTGCGGAACATCTGGAAATATCTACACTCGCAATTACCCTCAAATTAAAATCAGACAATCAAAACTTTTAATTTATCCTCAAGGTCGTCAGATCAGCCCTTTTCTGCAATTCCAATACAGTGGCGAGCGTTGAAAATCACACTGACGTCTGTCCCACTAAAATGTCACAGACTAGTAAAAGGACGGTGTTATGGGGACATGCTGAGACCAGTACCCCCACCCCACCCCACCCATGTGCTTTCACATCAACAGAAACAAAGAAGGAGCGGCTGACCTGAAAAGTCTGGGTATTTGAGTTTTGGTTCTCCTTGCTGGACGTTTGCTTGGAAGGATCCGATTCCAAGGTACACGAGCTAATTCTGTCCAGCCAGTGAACGTTGGTGATGCTGTCATCTAAAGGACCAAAATCCAGATCCTTATTCACTAATAAAGAAAAGGAATAAAAACATTACTGCTCACACAAAGGACGGATTAAAGATAGCTAACCAAGTCAGCGCTATTAAAAGGAGGTTACAATTATACTTGAAATATTGTCTTAGAGAAAAAATTAAAAAATCCTTCTTCCATACATGCTTTAATTCCTGTGAGAGGTTTAGCATCCGGGGAGTGCGTCGTTTCTGTTTTCACTGGATGTCCAACTGCACTCCTTGCAGAGATGTCGTCATCCAATTCAGCAGCAGGCTGACAAAAAGATCCATTGTCAGCACCGCCGTTGCCACTAAGAAGGATGAACTTGCTTGGTCCCTGGACGCCGCACTCTTTGCCTTTGGCAGTGAGTGCCCCAATAACACTTTGAAGGTCTGCTGTCTTGGGGACGACAACCACCTGTGTGTCAGACATGGACGGGTGATCCATAACGCGGACGCCATCGGGGAAGCACTGACTGGCAGCTGAGTTTGAAGGTCCTCCGGAGCCTGACGCACCAGATTGCGATTCTGCTGCTGGCGGGTCATTTTGCTGAAACGGCAACTTTCTTCTGAGGATCAGGGGTCTCCTTGGGCTCCGCCTCATGGTCACCAAATGATTGAAAATGCTCCTTGGTGTCCACTGGTTTCCTGTCAAATAAAAAAGCAAACATACTTTTAAAGCCGGCTAAACATTGGAAAACATACTCAGTTTTTAAAATCACTGTATTATTCCAAAACTCTGTGCCAACTAGAATGACCGGATTACCGTTGACCTGGCAGACTGTTCATAACGTTCCTCCTACTCCTACTGATAGATTGACAAGAAGAAATCAATTCGCATCAAACATCAGTCAAAACTCGGATGTGACGGCCTGCAAGTTAATAATGGGCCGTGTGGCAGCTTTTCTTTTCTTTTTTTTTTTGCTGTGCAATTGCTAAATTCAGCAGCCTAGTTTCCTCTCAGGGGTCACTGGGTTCATCTGACGCATTCTACGACAACAGGCGTTAACGGTTTTTTTTTTTTTTTACGTTTGCCAAACATCCAATGTTTATATGGATTCTTGTTGGACTTATTTAAAATCAAAAGTAAGTAGTTTAGGTTCTCAGAAATGACCCGTCTGACAGATAACCCACCGGACAGCCTTCCAACTCAAACGAAATCCCAAATTACACAACCGACTCACACACCGCTGTCTAACGTTTATCGCCCAGCAGTTAGCTCGCCGGGTGTAGCAACAGGAAGCGGCGCAAGAAACGCAGCTAACCTTTAAATAATATTAAAATAAGCGCCGCACAGTTTGTGTGATGTACGCCGAATTAAAGACTCGTTTGTAACTATTGACAAAGCAGTTCGAATAGTTTAATACCGACGTGCATTTGAGGAAAACGTAGCGACAACATGGCGACGTCGTGCTGCTTGGATTGAGTTCCGCCTGACGTCCCTCTTGACAGGAAGCGAAGATTATTTGGGAGCCGGGCATTAACGAGGAGTCTACTGGAGGAAACACAGACTCGCGTTTGCGCCCGACAAGACCAGCTAACGTTACAGCTTCCTCTCGTGATGTATCTGTGGCAGGAAGCTACGATACATTAGCTAACCTAGGTGGCTAGCCGCAGCGTAGCCGCTAGCTAGCTAACTAACGTTGCTCTATTGTAACAAGCGACAAGTCAGATAAAGCCAAACCTTCATATTACTGCGATCTTTCGGGCAATTCCGCATGGCTGCACGCCTACTAGCAGTTGAAACACTGTGTTCATATTCGATGATAACTCAAAATCTATGATATGCGTTCATTCATTGTTATTTACATGCCGTCTTGTTCGATTCAGAGACGTTTTTGAATTTTGGCGCTGCCTAAGTCACTTTGGTCACATGGTATAAAAGTGCACCAATAGCAGCTAGACAAACGATCACGTGGCACCAATCAGAGACGGCAGAGGTGGAAACCAGGAAATCATGAGTAACAAGAAGACGGAAACAAGTTCATAGTATACAACAACAATGGAATAATTAAGTGTTTATACATATATTAATTGTTTGTAATGATAGCTATGTCTTGCGCGAAGTACCACATCAAGGCATGTATAATGTAGGGCTGGCAGCTACGAATGAAAACGTTCAAAGGTAAAAAGCTGGCTGTGGACATTTGAACCGATGTAATCTGGGTCTGGGAACAGAAAAGGTCTGATATTTGAATGAGACACGTATTGATTTAGCGATGGTTTTCTTTCCACCATGTCTTCAGGATTTTTATTAATGCCCTGTAAAGCCATAAAGACAGACAGGCCTCCCCTGCTGTTCCTGGAACGGTCTTTGTGTGGCGCCAGACTCCAAAATGTGCCTGAAGTCCGAGCAGCACTCAATCCCAAAGAGTTTTTCACAGAGACACAAGAACACAACAGCTCGGCTCTCAATTCTTGGGTAAGTTATTAATTCATTTTGAACGCCATTTGTGGTGCGGCATTGCTCTGTGGTTAAAAACGCTGCCATTCCGCAACAGGCCACTGGGGTCTGCAGATCAACCTGACCTTCCTGCACTGTCATTTCACAGAATAATATTTGTTAAATGTGACTCACGTTTTATTCAGCTTTTTCTTACCTGTGTTTTTAACCTTTTAGGTAAGCCCACAATTTGACAGTTCGTTGGCGGCTGCACCTCCGGTGAGACGCAGGAGGAGGAAATGCCACACTGCCACGAGCATCCTTGACAATTGCAGTCAGCTGTCCAGGAAAAACAGCGTTTGCAAATTCCCCTCGTTGTCATTTCGGACGAGGCCAAGAGACCAGTCCCATCAACCAAAGAGTGCGCGCACAAGGAAAGCTACAGAGTGTACTGTTGTGTCTGATGTGGGAAATCAACCACAGGGGTCATGCCAAATCAAAAGGACAGTTTCAAGTGCACAGTACTCAGAAACACCAAAGAGGCCGATGACTAAAGTGAGAAAAGGAAATGTGGAGCGATGTTCTGATGGTGCTGCATCCTCCATCAGGTGTTTGGACCAACCCGAAACTCAATCTATTGAAGTGACAGAGAGATGCAGAATTCCAGCAGATGGTACTTCAACATCTGCCTCCAGTGGGTTCAGCACCACTGAGGTCAGCAGCGTCGGCCCACCACCTGATGTGGAGACTCCAAAAGTAATCCAAGGAGGGAGTAGTTGTCCCTCCTCCACCTCCCTACACTTGCTACTGCCCCAGCCATGTACACCACCATGTAATCAGCCATCTGACATTTTGGTGGCTGACACACCAGAGAGGGATTATGAGGTGAAGGTGACATGGAGGAGGAGGAGGGGTTTGATGTTGCTGTTAAAAGAGGGGGGCCATCTGTCTGATTCAGATGTGTTAATTCACAGCTGATGTAGAGTTGGTATGAAGAGGATTAGGTTTTGGTGTCACCAGAGATAAGGTGTTGATTATGAATTGGACCACTTCTGTGACAAGAATTCTTTCTATTAACTATTTATACTGGACTGAATGGAGGTGCTGCATCGAGTGACTGTTTGTTTACAGCGTTGAACTTTGATTGAACCTCATAACGATAAGCAGAGAATGCTATGAAATAACTCCCTCACGCAGCCCCCCCTGCAATATCCAAGTAGCAAGATCAAGTGATTAGAGTTTAGACAGATCTCAGTTATACTGTACTGTTTCAGATTATATTGCAAGTCGGAGGCCGTCGTAGTATATTAAAATCCAATCATGACCTCTAGCAAGAAACGCACATTTATTTTTTTTTATTCTTATGCTTCAGCATTTTAATGGCAGGTATATGAAAAAGTTCGTATGGGTTGTAACGGACACCACATGCCCAATATTGAGCAAACACTGTGTACTTTTGTCATTGACATGAAATCTTGAGTCACTGGTGTAATAATACCAAGGTTGCTGCTGGAGGGTCATTTGAACACTGCTGTTGGTAACAAAACCAAAAAAACTTTTTGTCTTTCAAATGTGTTGCATAAAATATATGGAATAAATGGCCAAAGAGCAAACTAAATTCTTGGCTTCTTAAAACTTGTCGGGGGGATCGTGAAAGTTGGAGGAATAACCCGTCTCTCTAAAAACCCAACGGCGCTCCGCCCCTCGCCAGAACCGCCACCAATCAGCTTCTACCTAAGTAATTCGCAGGCCAATAGCAGCGCCCGTTGCTGGCGCGTCCGGTAACCAAGGACCGAGTTACAGACTTCTCCTCAGCCGCGTCCGCGGAACGTGTACAGCGCGGCACGAGGATCGCCCTTAGCAACCGCGGATAAACATGAGTTACTACAGCATAAGGTAAAAATTTACAAAACGCACGTTTCTACGCGGCGCCGTTGTTCGCGTTTTGTTCTGTCTCGGCGAAAATGCGGCGCGAGGAGCCGCGTCTTTCACCCGAAAAACTTTTAACTTTTATAAAAGAAAGAGAAAAGGGAAAAAAAAAAAAAAAGGCACCATTGCTTACGGCGGAGGCTGCTAACGTTTAGCTGCTGACGGTGACAAGCTAGCTGTACCGTCCCGCAGCGTGGCACACAAACAAAACCCCAAAACAGTCGCCACGGCTCATGTTCTTAACTTTGACGCCGGGGGGGGGGTTTGCCTCATTAAACGCGAAGCTTTGGCGGCCGAGCGAGCGGGGTGGCACAAAAGGCGCACCGCGAATTGCACAACGACCGTCGGAGCCGAGCAGCTGAAAGGGGGAGACGTGACGCTGCGTTCGTGAACCCTGACGGCGTGTCCCGGTGGCGGCTCGGTCCCGGTGGCGGCTCGGTCTGCAGCGGCGTGTCCGAACACCCGAGCGGGCAAAACCCATCCGGTCTAACGGTGTAAATATAAAAACCCGACTCGCCTGTGTTTCACGTCGCGTTCGTGTGTGTGTGTGTGTGTGTGTGTGTGTTGGCGAGCAAAAGTCCCCTGACCCACATTCCGTCGACTCAATTTAGGTAAAACAACAACAACAAAATAACAGTTGCCCCCCCCCCCCCCCCCCCCCCCCCCC
>JAVQJF010017697.1:0-24896 GCA_036023855.1 Gadopsis marmoratus | reverse complement strand
CGAGTGAGACAGCTGTGAAAACAGTGTGGAATCTGTGCAGAGGAAACCATGCCCGTTGCTGTGTCTTCCAATTTTAACCAGATTTTCCAGGGATATTAGAGAAAACAAAAGATGCGGCATCCCAGCGTTGCACAATTCAAAGCCCCCACCCGATAACTTTGATGCGAGATTCGCTCTGCATTAAGGGAGAGGGGGACATCTTGGATGACGTCCTTACATTTATAGTGAGGTGACACTTAAATGGCCCGTACATTTGCATTTGTTATTGGCCCCGTCTTTCATCCCTAAAAATGTGGAGATTGGAAACTGAAAAGATGGTGTGCTTGTCGCGATAAGACTCGCACCGCATGACTGTGACAGACAGACAGAAAGAAAACAAAGGAGAAAAAAAAGCAAGTTTTGAGCTCGCTTAACAGTTTTGCATCACTTTCCCTTTTTGCCCCTATCACAAAAGCAAATCACACGTTTCACCAGGACACAGCGTCTGTACAAACAAACGCGAGGCATTTGTCATGGTGACACTGATACAGAGGCATACTGATAAAGTTCATAACAGAAAATGACACAGCATGCGTCGAGACTAATAGGATCTCACTGACAGCAAGAGGAGAGGCCATGCAGTACAGTTGCTGCATTACAAGTGACAGTATACAATTAACGAAATACGAGGGGCGAAGGAGGAGCGTTCTTTGAGGCTCAATTTACTGAGACGTGACGTCATCAATTCCTTGCCTTGATCAGTATCTGCAGAAGTGCAAAGTAGACCCCACTCGCGTCCTCCAGGTGCTTTAACAGGATTTAGGATCGCCACTTTTTACAAGCTGTTGATTATGATCAGCAGTGGTAAAAAAAAAGGCTACTGGAAAAGTGCACTTTCTGCCGTCGCAAGTTGCGAAGGTGTTGCTTGCCACTTAATTCAAATACTGCAATTAGTGTTGTTCCTGATGCCGTTTAAGGTGTTTGTCTAACTTAAAACGATAAGCCTTAACAAATACATCCGTAAAACGCAAAGTTGATGCACAGTGAGCTGGACTTCACAGGCAAAACCATTGAGAAAGCACGCGTCCTCGGGGTGCATCTAGGTATCTTTGAGCAGAAGCATTTAAATGGACGTCAAGTTGCATTCAGAAAATGCCTTTTTTAATTGTAAAGGATGTAAGCGGACCCCAACAAGAGCTCAATTGTATAATAACAGGTGCGTGTGTGTGTAGGAGCTTACATTATTGAGTCAGAAAAGATGGTTTTCATCCTGTGAGCGCAATTAAATGTTTTGTTATTTGACTGAACATTGCACTTGCTAGTTGAAACGTTTCTATCTGTTACCCTGTCGCTCTCAGCCAGTCCTGTATTGCGCAGTTTGCACGCAGGTGTCCATGTCCAGCATCTGGCATATACATATCAGTTTATTTTGTGTAAGCACACCAACGTCACCAAGACAAATCCCTGTAAATTTATGGCAGCAGGCGAATAATGTGATTAAGTCGATGATTTGCGGCGAACCACCAGTCACTCCTCGATAAGAGACCTCCTTAAATCAGCAGGAACTGAAAAAAAACCTTGTCAAAATACAGTGCTCCCTCCTCGCCGGTGGATGGGCACCGGCCTCATTTTATTCCAGCCCATGTATAAAACACAATGTGGGAATAGGTTTGACTGATCTATCCCATCTAATGTTTGACTTTCTCTCCCATTTTTTTATTTATTTATTTTTTTGCTCATAAGTTGCAAATGGCTTCATTAAAACAAAAGCACGACCATAGGGAGCACATAAAACATGCTGCCGCTACCTAATACGGTATTTATGACCGGGGCTAAATGTAGAGTGAATTAAACTTTAAAGGATTGCAGTCAGGTAGACTAGCCGACGTTTGTGGAGGAATGTCCATTAACAAGATGAAAGAAGAGGGGTGTGTGGATGTGTGCATATGTGTGTGTGTGTGTGTTGAAGGGGAGTGTTATTCCCCAATGGCTGCCGGCGGAACGTCAGCTGCGCAGCTAGACGGCTGGCTGGAACTACACACCTTGCAACCGCACGTGAAATGAAAAATCGGCTGACAGTTTCGCCCAGGAGCCCCAGCCTCCTGTATTTACTGAAATAATTAAAATGTAATATCATCAGAAGTGACTTCTCCCACCTCCCTCCCGCCACCCCTTCTTCGCCGGCTCCCCTTGCACTCATTGCCTTGCTCCCTGTGACAGAAGTTTCATCTGCTGGCGAAAATAAACCAATTAACAGCTGATGTAGTCGAGATGCGACGAAAGGCGGCTCATGCCGACCGAGGCGTGATGCAGAATGCTTATTAGAGAACAGGTTCAGGTCTAAATAATCACTAGACACGCTTGGAACCAATTCTACATTCATCAGCTCCTGGATTTCCCAGTGGGGAAATGCAGAAGGAGCAGAGGCCTCGTCAGCCGCCCTGGATGCCTCAAACTTAACCTGGCCCGGCCTGCTTTGGAATCAAGCTACGTTAAAGACTAAAACGGTCTAAAGTCTATATTTCCAGGTGGCACACGTGTGTTTGCCAGGTTGTGTTTAGTGTAGTGCTTTATGACTTACCGTCTGCACAGCCCCCAAAAAGCAATCCCGCACAAGGGAAATCCTCCGTGCTCACAGACACCAAGCATTATGGTAGAAGTCATACAAGCATCAACCAGCTGCAGGCTGGTTTGCTGATTTTCCAACTTTAGTGGCTCTGTTGATGCATGAATGTAATATTTTGTTCAGCAAATCTCTTACTTACAGCAAATCTGTGCTACTGCGGCACTTAAGTGTTAACAGATGGACTTTGTAAAGTCAACATAGTTTCAGTTTCACTTCAGTACCGCAGAGTTTTTGCTTTGTTTTAACAACTCTTCTTCTTCTTAACTTTTTTTTCGGAGGGGGGGGGTTAGAATTCCTTGCACGGCACACTGTTGCACACATCACTGCATTGATACACAGTATACTTTCATATTTTTATTGATATTACAAAAGTATGTCACAGTTGACTCTGTGAAACTTTAATAACAAAGCCACATGAAATAGCCACGAAAGTTAGCTAACGATCTTGACGATGAAAATAGATCTTAGTCTTTAAGTTGTCTAAGCTAAAAAGACGTTGAAAATGTTAGTTCGTTTTTTTGCTTTTTCCTTGTAGGTTACAATTACATATGCCTTATTGAGAGACGCGAGGCCTTGAAAATCTGATATGGTAAGGAATGTGAGCTGGTCCTTTTGTAGTATTATTTAAGAATATGTATGCTGCATTCTGGATGGGGTTTATATAAATTTGTGGTGCCACGTAAGACGATGGGATTTGACCATGTTTCATAACACGATAAGAAAAATGTGGTCACCATGTTCGTCTACGTTACAAAGGCGAAGCTTTAAGGTTTTAGCATTCAATTCATCACTTCCTGTACAGAGATTTCTTTAAAGTGGCCAGAATGTGATCTGGTCAGGAAAAGCCCACATTACCTTAATGTTAGGCACACTTTGTGGTTTAAGCTTATGAGGCGGGTGCATTTTTTGCAAGTATGTAAATATGACTCCCAGAGCAGCTTCATACTGATATTAAATTATTTATGATCTGTATTCATATTGTATATTTATGTAGCGTCAGACAGATATAGGGTGAGTCAAAATAAGGTCTTAAGAAACGAAACAAATTATTCTCCTGAAAACATATTCATATATTCTTCTTTATATTAGTGTTTGTTTGCCTCACGGCGATCACCGACTCAAGTTCAAAGTTGACCCAGTTTCTGACTTACCAGTACAGATGTGATCAGTGTAGAAAACCCCACTCGGTGCTGCCAGTGTGTGCAGATATCCTGCTGCACTTTTGATTCATTTACCAAAAAAGAGCGTCATTGGATTTTTAAAACAAGTTTCTCACGGTGACCTGTCGGGCAGTTAGCTGAGGGTCGTTAAAGTCTTGGATTCATTTTTTGTAATATGCCTTTGCAAGGAACCATCTGCAGTAACAATGTAGGATGATTGCAAGGTGAATACATGAATGCATGACCTTGGCTACTGCTGTATCGTGTAACAACGCCACTTTGTCCCTTTTCTCTTGTCAAAAGCATCATGATTTATAGATTGAAGTCACATCTTGTCATTGTGGGATCCACAGGTATGAGTGTGCATGGCCACAGGGATCATGCATCTTAGATGGCTGTGTGACATGCACAGCTGTAATGGCTTACATCCTCACTCTCTGCTCGCTTCCCATGAGGCTCACCCACCTTTTTTTTTAGCGTTTTAGCTCACAGATGGGGACGGAAAAAGGCCCCCTTCCTTTCCGCGTGACCTCTGTTGAATGTAAAAAATTGTGACACAGAGTGGCGCAGTTTCATATTTGCTCAGCAGAGACGGCCTCAGCGTGCCAGCGTAATGGCACGGCTCCGGTAGCCAGATCACCGGAGGCGGCGCATCGGGGGACAACCTGGGATCACCGTGCTGTTGATTTATGCATGAACCATGTGCTCACTTTGGCGACACAGACGGAGGCGACGTTAACAGAGGAGACATTCGGACGGGAAGACGTCCTCTTTTTCGTGATGCTGGGGGAGCAAAGACAGCAGGAAGGGTGGAGGCCGTCACAAAGAAATGACATATTCTGACGTTGTACTCGTGCCGTACTCATTGTTAAAGCAAGGCTACCATCCAGATGCATCAGTGAAAAGAACCTCAGGTAACCAAATGTCACTCTTTAGGAGATGAAACAAATGCTCACATTGAATTAAAAGACAAAATGCAAAGGAGATATTCATTCACATGAGGTTCAACAAAGCAACAAAAGTGCACAACGGAACGGGTGTAGCATGTTCTCCATTTGTGCAAATGTTTTAATTTTGCACTTTTCTGGTCAATTCGGCAGCAAATGCCGCTATTTTGTATGAGTGGGCATTCATTCGTTTATTCCCTTGCTGGTTTCCTTTTTTTGGCGATTATCTTCTTAAATGACGCAGCTTTTCTTCAGCGCGACGACGTCTCTCACTTAGGAGCTGACAGCATTATTTGATGAATTACCAGGGATTCTGGAATTGTTTGCGACCAGTCGTCCTGTAAATGAACTGGAAATGCCACAGTGGTGTCTGGTCGTTATTAAGCCTGACCCCTGAAACGTCTCACTTGTGGGCTGCCTGCAGTATTGATGATCTGCCGAATTCTGTTCCTCAACAGATTGACCTTTTTTTAAATTAACAAACACAAAAGAGCAGAGAACAACAAAACAAAAAAGCATGTTTCTTCCTCCGATGCCCGTGACGTGTCCCTCCTGTTTGCAGCCAGTATTCTCATACTTAATGTATGAGCTATCCTTCCCAGGTGACCATAGCATAACACATGCGGACAGCACAAACAGATTGCAAAGCACTTGAACGTTTCCGCGTTAATACCGAGCCTGTGATGCATTAGGTCACCATTTTTTGTGTGTGTGTGTGTGTGTGGTGAGGCAGCCTTTTGTTTACATCTGGATCACAGATTGTACCTCGTACATGAAATGTGGTGTAATGATTGTGACAGATGTAGACTTACCTAAATCGCATCCCACACAGCCAGCGTTAACCTCCACCGGGGAGCTCCTTGAACATGTGGAACTCAAATGTTTCCCACGGAGTGTGCTCATCAAAATAGCGACGCTAGCTTATGATAAAGATTTCACCCCAGTGTCAGACATTCGAAGCTCACCTCTGTGTTCCCGCTTTAAGTTATTTTCAAAGGGAACGGGCCTACCTATTACAAAGCAAACCTTGTATTTTTTTTTTTTCACCCATGCTCTCTCGTACGGCATTAATTCGAACACAGGAAATCTACATGGAGATCTAGCCCTTTTGAGCATCCCTATTCCTGTTTATCTTGACAGCGCTCTCCTTAAGCAGGCCGTGTATCCATATTTGAAGGCGCCACCGGCTGCGTAGGTAAAGATGGGAATTTGTAGTGACAAGGGGGGAGGGCATCACCACAACAGAGGTACTTAAGGAAAGAGACAACCTCTTCCAGCAAAGGCAAATGAGACTTGTCACCCGGCAGTTGGTGCAGTAATTATAAAGGGTGCGTTGAATTTCCCAGGGATTCCAGGAGAATGGCATAATGGGGAAAACACTAAGAATTTTATAAGCCAAGCTGCGGGGAAATAAGGCAGGAAAATCAACCATCCATTGAAGTCTGCCTTTACAAAAGAAACATTAAAGTTGTTTGTGATATTTAGGCACCCAGTATCTTAAGTAGTAAAACAGACTTGCTGAATCTGTAAAACAGCGGCAGAATTGGCTGCTATTGTCCTAAATTACCAGTTAAGTTGTTGCACATTGCCTCAGTAATTCGGTGGATTGCAGGCGCACCTGCTTGTCTAACCCTTCTTCTTTTCAGTGCTCTGCTTAAAAAGGAGCAGCTGATGCTGCCGTCGTGGTGTTCTAGACAAACATTACCTTGACAGACAGCAGGATCGAAAGAAGGCGTACTACATTAATCCCAATGGGGACTTGCAGAGTGCCGTGGTGTTGGCCATCATTAAAAATGCAGCATAACTGGGTTTTGTCATCTTTTGATGTTTGGTTTTTTTAAAACGACTCCTCTAGGTCTTCTCGAAGTTGTTGCATTTTCTTTATTTTGTCTTTTAACAGGATTTTTCATTTATTTTTGGCATTGAAACAACATACAATCCTACATACACTGACATTTATAAGCAACCCCCCCCCCACACACACACACCTTATTTTCTTTATTTAATGAGAGCTGAAATGTAGATTCAGGTGTAATTTTGCATCATTTCTAACAACCATCAAAATGTTTGTTGAAGGAAAAAAATACCTCAGTATCGAAGTTATTGCTTTGGGAGCAGGGATTTGTTAGTGATTATGTCATATATATTATAATAAAGACAGTAATCAAGTCAATTTTTATTTATGTAGCCCAGCATTACAAGTTGCAAAATCTTAGACAAGAGCATCCCGGAGGACGCAGGCAGGAGAAAGGAAACAAGCACACAGAGGAAGAGAGGAGGCACATGCAAATTCAAATACCTGCAGGTGCTGGGCAACAATTATTTGCACCGAAATATGAGAAAGTGCTGAATTTCACCGAACTGTGTTGAATAGCTGGGGTTTCTTTGCATGTTAATCGACACATTCAAAAGGTGTTATACAGTGCATCGGAATGCAACATGTTTCACCAGCACTTTCAGTTCCCAAATGACTCTAGTGGTGTTTGCTTTGAAGCACACAAACGGGGGTGAACACGGTGCTAATACTAGGTATCCTCCAGCTGTAACGGTGTATCTCCCCATCTTCCTACAAATATTTCCTCAGGCCAACACTGTGAACATGTTTCTACTCAAATACACCTTGTTAAAATAGGTTAGAAATTGAATTAAAAGGAAGGTAGTGTTTGCCTAGTTGCGCAAATGGACCGCAAGCGCTTTTTTCGGGGATTTTGTTTCTCGGCAGATTGGTGTGTTTATTTACCCTCCAGGAACACTCACGTATGTGTGAGTCTGACAGCTACATCTGTTCAGGTATGCACCGCCTCGAGCGGCAACGGTGAACCCGCTGCCAGCTCGCGTTGCATCCCAAACGGTGTGGCGTGGCCCTTTCCCCCTTTTCCACGTTTCTCCATTCACCCCCAGACCTTCGGCGATCCCTGCGACCCCCATCACTTCAGAGAAAGCGGATTGTAAACCTCATCCTCCGCGCCCATGTCTCTGGGACACACACCGAAGCTCACCGCCGACTCAGAGGTCCCTCAGCGACAACTGTCCTGATTTCGAGTGACATCAGAGTCAGTCTCCAGTCACTCTGATCCCGTCAAGGAGTCGGCTGAGATGAATTGATGGCGGATGGCCTATTTATACCCCAGTCACCTGATCTCTCACTCCCCCACAAGCCAGGAATATTAAATTGACAGCAGCATATTCTGAAATGTGCGATTGCCCTCAAGCCCGTAGATACTCAGGGTTATCTGCTTTTTATTTTTAACTTACCTTTATAAAGACGTGGAGCTCCTACTACAAGACATGAACACCAGGTTGATTCCTTCTGGGGTCACCTGTGCTAAATGTCACTCTGTTGATATAAGAATATATCAAACTTGATGTGTTATAATGCCAAGCTTATGAGTGACCAACCAAACAGATGCTTCTGTTTGACCTTTTAGAAGATTTCTCACTCATTCCTTCGTTCATCACCATGACTGGTTTTCTTCTACCCTTCCTTTCTTGCCTCCTAACAGACTCATTCTTCCATTCACCTCGCTAATATATGACAAGCTAATGAACGTAGTATGAGTCCTCATCCCTCCCTTCTTTTCAGAATATTATTCATGTATTTATTCATCCATCCATCCATGTTACTGTGTGGGTGGCTTTCAGGAAGCCCTGCAGCCTTGAATCTTTCCCTCCAAACACAGGAGAGGTGGTGACCGACGTTGGACAGATTGGCCGGGCATCGGAGAAACCGAATTGCTGTAATCACATTTACTTGGCCCTTATCTGCGTGTTTGACATTTTGTCTCAGCAGCCCGACAACCAAAGTGTAGGTCGAGCCGAAACTGCGAGCTGTCAAAACTTGCCGCTCGGCCCGTGCCATGTTAAACACCCAACATCTGGGCGCGCCGTAAACACTCAGCCCCTCATAATCAGCTCCACATGTGGCCACGTTCAGGCTGCACATGCTCCCGTCCTGTGCCTGGACGTAAGGGAAACTGTCAGGCCCATCGGCGCGCTTCCCTTATGTGTAACGGATACAGCGTCAGGACCACGATACGATAAGAAATATTTGAACCTCCCATTATAATTAAGGCAGGTTTCAAACGGGCCCCCCTACGTTTGATCTCCGCGCCATCCTGATACCGAGCTTAAGATGGGACATTTATTTAATAACAGCTGCACCGCAAAACTCCAGCAGCTGGCAGTTAAAAGAAAACCCTCCCCTTGGATACAGTTACCCTCCTAGATATCATCAATCTGTGATTTCAATGCATTCCAGGAGTTACTCTGTGATGAAGTGGTTTAACTTACGTTTCTAGTGGAACCCGCTTTCCCTCAAACTGTCCCGTCTAATTGTACTTCAGTCAGCTTTCCTGCAGTACATTTCCCAGAATAACTTTTGACAGCCTCCAAACACGGGGTGTGACCCTGTTGCTTAGTTACAGCTAGCTAGCCAAGTGGTTCGTGCATTTTGGCCACAAAATCTGCAATCGTTAAAGCGCGTCCTACTCAAAGCCCAGTCTTTGATGTGGCTGCATTGGATTCTGGTCTACGGTATTTCCTGCTCCTCTGGGTGCAGATCCAGAGCACTCCACCTCCCCTACGGTACTTTTTCTTTGTGTATAATTGGTAAAAGGGCAGGTCAAATAAGTTCTTTGTCTAAGCTCTTGTCTCGGGGACTGCCACCACAATTGGACTTTTGCTGTAAATATTATTTGCTCAAACATATTTTTGCCACCAAAACTCCATTGTAGCTGCTGGAATAAGATAAACGGAATTCTTTACAACAAGCCAGTAATACATGAGAAATAGACAAGTTACCAAATAACTAAATGGAGCTAGGAACAGACTGTGGACTTTCTCTTTTGCCACGTGCAGTCTGTATTGACATATAATTAAATTATTTTTGAATATATTAACCTTTCTGCTCAAATTAGAGCTATTTTGAAAAAGAGCCATAAAAAATGTCATTCATAATTTTATGTTATGTGGTTCAAACGCCTTAAACACTGTGGTTTAACACATTTTGCGGTACATCTCCCATTAAGTGCTATTTGAAAGGTGCTAAATAGAAATAGTGTAAATAATGGCTACTTATTTACAATAAACGGATCATTGTGTGATCATTGTTCTGTTACGGGGAAAGAAGACATAAACGCTATTGGTGAAAATGATTTTTTAATCTCATCTTGATGACTTCTAGTCACTAGTTATGGTAAGGTGATTTAAGGCTTATGACAGGATAACACATTTACTCTAAAGGCTGCCTGAAGGTTAAAAGAGTTCATGCTATTTCATCATTAACTTGGTATATACCTGAACTCTGCTGCTTGGTATGCATGCAACTTCCCGCAACTCCTCTGAGTCTCCCAACCCCCCTCAGGTTCGGGGCAGATGTTCTCAATACGGAGATCAATGAGGGGTTCATTTCGCTGTCTTTGTTCCCTTCTGTTCGCCGCAACACCCGTGCTCCCCGCAATAATTCAATAAAGTAACACAAATCGCGTGTACAAGGCCATGTGGTGCCCCCGATGCATGAGACTGACAGAAAGGCAAGAGTCTAGAGAGAAAGAGATAGTGAAAGAAATGAAGAGAGATGTGAAAGGGAAGGACAGGAAATCAGTCAGAGAGAGGGAGAGAAGCTGTTCGGGGGAAAAGGTGAAATGACATCCATTTAAAAACCTTGCTTACGTTACCTGTGTCTGTTTATTCATGATAAAAAAAAAAAGAACATGTGACAAAGTGTCCTCACTCTTACAGCAAAAAAACTTAAATCCGTCACAAAGACACGGAACACACGGAACACACAGATAAAAAAAAGAAGAGAATAGAAAAGTGACACAATGAGCTTATCTAGCCTGCCACCTGAAATTTATCACAGTAACGTATCTCAATTTGCTCCATAATCTGCCATCTTACGTCAGGTTAAATGCTGCAAGTGAGCCTCAGCTGACGTCCTCTGGTCTTTAATCATTGGCTGTCGACAGTGTGCAGCGTGTTAAATTTAGACCAACGCTGCAATGAGCAACATAAGTTGTTTGTTCAAGTTAAATTGGATTGTCACATATGTTCAAGTTGCAGGAAAAGTTCCGCCAACAGGAAGCAACAAATCCTAAGTGAAGTCTGTGGGAAACCTGGGCTCTGTGCGCTTTGTGCTATATAAACTATGTTTTGCAAATATGATGGCGCGGTGTGGTTTAACTGCATTTTTGAGAGATAAAACACTACTCACCGTTTGGATTTATGAACTATCATAGGTGACCAGTTCATTTTAATGCGATGACATCTTTCTGCAGGTGTTTGCAACTGCCTCTATGTGCACTACATACTGTGGATTGAATCACTCTCATATTACAAGTTAATTACGGAAATAATACTGAATCAGCTGATGATGAGCTCCACTGCAGCCACCACCTTTTCTTACTGTGACCCATACATTTCCACGTAACCTGCTCCTTGTTGAAATTATCTGTAGTGTATGATTTTGACCCTGTTCTTTGTTTTGTGCTACTTTGTTATTATTTGCTGTTGTAACGTCGCCGTTTCCACACAAGGCCCATTTAAAGTTTCATCTTATCACTGACATGCTCTGAAGCTCTGTGCATCAGCGCCTGTTGACCTAGGTGTGTGCACGCACGGATGTGTGTGTGTGTTGTGTTATTGCTCCTCTCTCAGCCCAAACCTATACATCATCCCCAGTGACGACATCTCCGAGCGCTGGACCGGCTCGAGCCGGCCCCCGGGGGTCAATCTCTTAAATGAGATTTCAGCACCACCGACCCGTGCTCTGGTCCTCTCACCTTTTGCCAGGAGAACAGGAATGACCTTTGACCCCTGGATCCACGAGCAGCTACTGTCTTCCTCCAAGTGGCGACCCCTCGGCTGCAGCCGACCATGCCTAAGCCGGGGAGACAGAGTGAGGCGGCGAGGCCTTGATGTGCCGAAGACCACAAAGATGTGAAATGAAGAGTTCACTTCCACAAAGAGATGTCCGCGATTTGGCAAAAGAGACACCCTCTCTTACAAAAAGAAAACTAAGTCAACTGCAAAGATAAGAGTACATTGTGTGAACTGTTGTACAAAGGCACACATTATGCATGCATCTTATTTGCCAAGTTAGTTTAATTAATATAAACCAAAATCAGAAATTTGCCTCAAAGAGCTTTTCAGTCTGTAAAGCATACTGCAACCTTTACTCTTAGACCCTCAGTTTGGATAAGGGACAACTCTTCCTGCAAGAAATGGGCAAAAATCTGATATTTTTTCCTTCTTTCAGGGGCTGTAATCAGCAGCTCATCTGCATTTTCTGCCCAGTTTTCTCTCCACTTTCCCCTAACTAGAAGATGTTCATAAAAATAGTGGTCAATGTGCTCTTGTGGCAGCAAACACAACAGCTTTAGTGATTCAGGACGTGAAATCCAACTGAAAATCTGATTAAACCAATCTGCTCCTTGTAGCATATTTTACTTTAAATATTTGCCGGAACAATTAGTCTGAAATATTCACATTGACAACAACCCGTGTCTTCTATTGACTTTTCACAGTCAATTCAATTCAATTCACAGCCAAGTCAAATTCTTGTTGAGTATTTATTTACATGTGCCACCATTTGGTCCTGTTGCAGTGGAGTTTGTGCTGAATGTAATGTATAGTAACAGTGTTGAGTTCAAAACAGGTTACAGTGTGTTCCAGTGCGTCAGCTTTTTTTAAGGCTCCACGGCAAATATTGCAGAAGAATATTACAGTATTTTCCAGAGGCTGGCCTTAGCCTACATCCTGTACTATATGCATGCAAGTACAAGAGCTGCACATACAAACACACACACACACATACTGTATAGAATGGCCTTTAATGTGCATATGTGCAGTTGTGTGTTTCTTTCTTTCTGACATCTTGCAAGTGCAGTATGTATGTCATTAATTGAGTCTCCAGCTCCCTGGAGTGCTTAGCTCTACTTGCACTAGGAAGATAGAGGGGGAGATGCTCTTTGTGTGTGTGTGTGTGTGTCAGTGTGTGCTCTTCACACACACACACACACACACACACACACACACACACACACACACACACAAGCCCTGATCGACTGATGATTATGCTTGATCAGTGTCAAACACAAACTACTGCACAGGGTGCTTTGAAAAGGAATATATTGTGTACTCAGGCTTTTGCAGACCCTTAGTGGTGTATTACAGAGCCCCGTGATTTATCCAATTCACCCAGATCTGAGAAAAATAATCTTTTTGGGTTTTTTCTTCGGTGATACAAACAACACAGACTGCCCATCCGTCTAATTTTTTAAAAAGAAGAAGAAAAAAAAAATCTAAGCACAAGGATAAAAAAAAAACAAAAACCAACACCTCCGGCGTTTTATTCAGAGAGAAAAGACCACGTCAGATGTTGTTCGCAGAGATGTTTAAGGCATACAGTAAAACACGTACAATCACAGCGCATGCATCACCTGGGAAGCAAACTGATAAGACCAGACAGGGAGTCAATACCTCGTTATAGAGCAATACGAACTCAATCATCTGTGCAAAATTTAAAGTACTGGAATTTAGACAATGAGCTACATTAGTTCATTTGTCAATTAAGCCATAAATGAACACCTGAACAGTTCATTTGCCTTAAGATTAGGCAGCTGGTAAACCCAAACAGCAAGGGAGGAGCTCTGGTCAAGAATCCATCCATCCGTCAGTTTTCTGCAGCTCTGAGTCGCAGTGGCAGCAGGCTAAGTTAGCTAGCCCTCACGCCTTCTCCCCGTCTAGAGGCCACTGAGGGATTCCCAGACACTCCCAAACCAGATGGGATGTAATTCCTCCAGTGTGCTGTGGGGTCTCTTCCCAGTTGGACTTTCCCCAAATACCTCCACAGGGACGCATCCTGATCAGATGCTGAACCACCTTAAGTGACGACTTTCAAGATGAATGATTTCCGAGCTCCTTCTGGATGTACAAGCTCCGCACCTTAAGGATGAGCCCAGACAGCCCTGTGGTCGCCCAGAGAACAATGACCATAGGCGACGGTGGGAATCTTAATCGACTGGCAAACTGAGCACTCGGTCTTTAGGTTTGGCAGAGACTTCACTGTCAATGCTGTACCAACCTGCCTGGTGATCTAATGCTCCATCTTACCCTCACTCATCTCCCAACCCCCAAGCTGTGGCAGAGTACCATGGGCTTGGACATCACTGACTCTCTGTCCCACGACTTCACGAAACAGCCCCAGTGTGCAATGGAGGCCACAATCTGACGAAGCCGAAGTGGCAGAACTATATCAGCAAACGGAAGCGATGCAACGTGTTCAAATTAGAAAGGCGGTTCGAGACCTTGACATTCATGATACTGAAAGCTAAGTTACCTAAGTAGCTTATCGAGGTTAGCTAAAGGTAGCATCCTCACAAAATTATTTCTTTGGTCAAACCAGAGAGGTTTTACTCCGATAATCAGGTGATTTTAGTCTCCAAACTACCTAAATGTGCAAAATCTCCAAACCTACGACAAGAACGTGAGCTTTCTTTACCAATTGTCACTCTGTGCATCGACATGTGAATCTTTAAGTTGGTTTAAGAGAAGAAAAATAGACAAAATGGGGGCTAGTTTTATTTGTTTTCCAGGGGCATTCGAGCCAGACGGGGCCCTATAAGGGGAGCGTTTCTCGTGGCGGGGTGGCCCTCAGTGCTGAGCTGAACGCGATAGGGGTAAATATTTGTATCTCAGCAGTGGACGAACAGCTCTGAGGTCAGTCGTCTGGAATCCCCTGGTTGTTTAGAGACCACTGTTGTTACAGTTGGGCTTTTTTTGGGTATAAAAAGGAGGCATGAGAGGGATTGCTTGACTCCCCGAGGGAGAAAACTGAGCACTAACACTAAAACAAAGGAAAAGAGAGGGAAAGAAGTGTGAAGTTGGGGGGGATACTTAGTCTTGCTTAGTCTGCTACATACCAGAGAAACCTCTGCAACGGTTCCATTATATACTGAGTGTCATTTCTTATATCACAAGTCACGCTGGAAATAAATCAAATCAGAAATCCTGAAAACATTTATTCATGCATAAAACACATTTAGCAAAGTTCATATGACATAAGCTGAGGTCTGGCAAGCGTCTCTTTCTGTCCATCCGTCCACGCTGACATACACATATGTCAAACTCTCACCGTTACGGATGACAAATATGGCACCCTCGTCATTCTTGAAATGTTGCTGTTTCGCTGAGCTTCAGCAACATAACCTTGTCCAGCGCGAGACCCACGAAAGAAATCACCTCTGCTGACTCCCCCCCCCCCCCAGAGCCGTTTTGCAGATAATGCAGCTGTAGCCGGGCCGTTTGATGAAAACGAATCCGTGCGACTAGCTCTGCCTTGTAGGGATGGAGAAGTGAGCAACATTAGCGGGGGTGTCATGTTTGATTGGGGTTTATTAGCGCCGCCTGTATTGTTTCTGTTCGTCAACAGACTCCCAGGTAATGTGGTGATAATCGTTGCGGAAGCCTCCATCTGCTCATTTGGGGGAGGGGGCGGTGGGGAGCTGCCCTCGTTTCAAATCCATTTTCCCAGGTGCTGATGGGAGGCCGCGGGGTGGAGGGGGTGGATGTTGGGAGGGGAGGAGGGAGCAGCGCAGAGCCCTGTTTCATTTACCCAGGAGTGTCGGCGCACTCAGCAACCAGGTTGTCTCTGCTTGTACCGGCTAATGGTTCAAACCCAGCTGGCTTCAATTGGGACCTGGGCTCTTGAGTAATACATTTTGCTCTTTGGCTCGCTACCAAGTGTACGGCATTTCGGTGCTGCACGCTACGCTGAGTTTATCGCTCAGGTGTTTGGAGCGAGCGCCGCAAAATCCATAAACAACCCGGTCGTTGCAGCTCCGAGTTGTCATTCGAGGCGCCGGGGTCAAGGTGCGGGATATTGAGGGGCCGGTCTGGAGCCAGCCGGCGGTGGAGGGCCATCTCCGGCTTGACTGTTTGTGAGAGGCAATTCGCCACGCTTGTAATTACACGTCTTTAATTGATAACGCGGAAAAACTGCATTGATTTGGTGTCAGGCGAAGGAGCGCGGCCGCCTGGCCTCTAATTACTTCTCAGTTCTGCAATGTCAGGTTCGGTTTCCGCCGCCGCCTCTGCAGCAAAGATGCAGCTGATGATGTGATCACACCTGAGCAGTCTGCTCCTCTGTCCACTGCATCCAACTGACTGAAATATGAAAATCAGTAACATGCAGTTGGATGTCGAAGATATGCAGGAATTCAGGGTGATATAGCACGTAAGAGCCTGCTTGAATGCATCTGCCTTGCTGAAGTGTCCTTGAGCAAAATGCTGATTTCCTACCAGCTCCAAGCTTCATTTATACCATTTCTCTCTGTGGAGGAGGGGAGAATCAAGACTATATCACATTATTACAGTTCACAATTGCTAAAACACATTTCTTGAAACCGTCCACCCTTTTCTCAAAACTGTAAACACAAATCCCAGATTTCAAACTACATCCACAGAACCTCTGGCTCTTCTTGCAAAATCGAACATAACAGTTTAATCTGTGCTCAAAACTAAACAGTGTTTTCAAATCATACAACAGGCCAGTCAAAATAAAAACACTACAGAGCATTCGTTACACATTAAATCAAAAAAATTGCAAAAAACTGCTCCAGAAAATATGTTTATTGTTTAACAATAAATGCATTTAGCATAAAAAAAAAAACCCAACTCAAATCAAACTTTGTTGGATTCAGCATTTACATACAGTAAAAATAAAGTTCTGCAAAAGGACATGGAAAATGTAAATGAAAAGCACATTACAGTCCAATGGAACTGCAAAATCAAATGCATCAAGTGATTCATTCGGGCATCACGTCCTTGCACTGGGTCAGGCCAGAGGACTTCATCTACATCGCAGGCAATGTTCTCCCTAGCCAGGCAAACATTTCTGAAATTCTACAAAAGGGAATGTTCAGTTACAAAAATATACATGCATAAAAAAATGCATGTACCCTGTTCTCTTCTCTGACTCTCCTGATTATGGTGGCCAGAGAATCTACTGAGATGGGGTTGGACTCCTTGTCCAGCTGAGTCACTGTGTGTAAGCAATGGCATCTGTGCTGTAATTGTGTTTAACTTTTGCCACCTGCGGTTACCACTATGCGTCACAGTGCAAAATGTGCTTTACCGAGTGAGAGCGTGTTTAGAGTTTTGCAAAAAGAGTAAATGAGATCTGCAAATTGTGTCTAACTCGGTGAAAATGATTTAAGGTGTTGCCAACAGAGTGATTGATTCTATAAATGGGTTCAGGCCACCGAGCATTTGGTTCAGAGAATGAGGTTTAGTGTTTTAACAACTCAGACAAACTGTAGTATTCAAGTACATTGGGGCAGGAGGGTAGACGCTTGCCTAATGAATACCTAATTTTCTGGACGCAGCAAATCATCCTTTTGCCTTCAGTCATATGCCTAAAAGAGCACTTGGTTGTTGGAAATGATAATGCATTTCTGCAAAGTTGTACTAGAAAACAGCAGAGCCTTCTGGAGTCAGTTTGACCCCTTGTTGTCAGAATGAAACTAATTTAGAACGGTTAAGTTCAGCGTGTTGTAGAGTGCAGGCGGAGGCACGCAACGAGAAAGAAGACAAACAAACGGATGAAAAGGACAGGAAGTGGAGCAGACTTCATGGCCTGGTGATCCCCCTCTTCCCTCCTGCTTGTCAGCCTTTTAGTCAAGCCATCGCTGTAAATTTCCTCTTTGGCTAAATCAAGGCAAGAGGAACTGCAGGCTCCTTACCCGACTGTGCATAATGCCACTAGTTTTCGGAAGTGTATGAGCGCGCCGTCGTTGAGGTGATGACAGAGCAGGACCAACTGGCTTTCTGTGGAGCTAAATGGCTGTAAGGTGGGGGAGGACCAGGTTTTTTGTATTTTTTTTTTGTTTTGGCTTTTAATATCCTGGTAGATTCAGCTGAGCTTAGTCGTTTTTTTTTTTGTGTCTCTTGTTTGCTCATTTGCAACGTTATGCAGAGCAGCTGAGGTTTCAGTGCCATGCTTACAGCAAAGGAACACAAGCTGCAGTGGAGTTTCAAACCGGTGACCCTTTGTACTCCCCCATTCCTTTCAGCTGCTATTGCCAAAAAAAACAATTTTTGTTTGCTTTGACCTGGTTGGAGTAGCTTTCAACATTCTAGCTACGTCGGGGAGAAGAACCAGTAACTTTCTGGTGACAAGTGAAATCTCAAAGGAAGCCTTGGCTACAAAGACTCAGGCGTCGTCTCTATGGACACAGTAACATACTTTATTTTCATATTGACTTCTTTATAAATTAATAATAGTTTCAAAGTCAAAAACCCAGCTCATCTCCTTTATCTCCTTTGCAGACGTCTCCTTGGCAACATAACTATTATCAGCAGGGTTTTTAGGGTTTGAAAAACTCTTAATAAAATTGAAGATCCTAGTCATTTAAACACCCGGGGAATGAAAACAAGTATATATATGCACATCTAGTATCTAATATATATCGCTAAACGGCGCAGTATATAAGCCTTTATTTACGTGTACGTTTGAGTGTTATCGTGCAAATAGAGAGGTGCTGTCCGTGCTTGACGCTAACAACGCTGCTTAAAAGCAATTTAATGTGGTTTTAATTAGATTTTAATGGCATTACCTGATTTTAACGGACCTCGAGAGGGAGGCAGGGTGCTGCTTTGACATTCTTATTTTTCCTGCAGACTGTAATCTGCGGTAACGTGATGCGGGACGGAATTTAGACGATCCCTGTCTATCTTCTGCAGAGAGTTATCGTGCATGCTAGAGCTGGAGAAGAATTAGTGTGTGTGAGTGTGCGTGGTGTATGTAAGAGTATGTCCCGGAGTGTGTGTGTGTGCGTATGGGGGGCTCTTGTGAAAGAGTGTGTGTGTGAGAGCAAAGGATGTAATCGTTTTTGTGTGTCAGAGAGAGAGAGAGAGAGAGAGAGAGAGAGAGAAAATACAGGAAAAAACGTAGGTGAGGCAAGTTGTATTTTTCAGCCAGAGTGTGTGTGTGTGGTGGGGAAGGAAGAGTGTAAGTGTGTTTGCCAGCGTGTGTGCGTTTGTGTGTGTGACAGAGAGAGAGAGAGCGAGAGAGAGAGAGTGTGTGTGATCTCTCGTCCTGTAGATGGAGCTGCACTCTACACTTCTCTCTCTCTCTCCTATCCTCCCTCTGCACACAATGAATGCATTGTTTCACCCCCCTCCTCCACCCCATACCGCCCCCTCCGACAGACACACACACACACACTTGCCTCTCTCCTCCAACAGATTTGGTATTTATGTTAATGTACACCTCTGTGGATCTCTTGCCTCCCAGTGGTTAGATACCATGTTGATATGTAGCTTTCCCTGTGTGTGTGTGTGTGTGTGTGTGTGTGTGTGTGTGTGTGTGTTGTGGGTGGATATGAGCTCAAGAGGGAAGCTGGAGGGGTTGAGGAGGGTTTAGGGAGTCAAAGGACGATTTTCGGAGACTTTTCCTTCCCTCCATAAACCAGAGAGAGGAAGAAAAAGGGAAAAAAAAGAAACATCCTGGCACTAGATGGGCAACTGAGTCGTCAATAAAAGGTCTTTCTGAGGCAGGCGGGATTTGGGAAATTGAACTTAACTAGACTGTGTGAACAGTTATGAAGTGCCTGATGATGTGAGCCTGCACTCGGCACAGCCGGGGACCAAACACATCTGTGAAGGCACAGAATGAAAAGGTTTGACCTGGAATAAGCCACGTTTTAATTTTCTGGTGACCAAAACCCAAGCTAGTCCGGCCGTTCCAGGTTCTAGTCAGTCTATTTGGGCGGTGTAGGGTTCTGCTGCGGGCCTCAGGTCTGTTTGTCTTTATGTCTAACATGGCCGACAAATGAGCGAGAGAGTGTTGGTGTTTGATCTGTTGTATTCTGGATTAGATCATGGCCTCTTACTTACTACACCGGTAGGTTTCCCATGGGTCCGTTTAGGATCCAGGTCAAAAGTGAAGACCTCCATCTCCGTTCGTCTGTCCCATGGTGTTGCGCTCGCTTTAGCTGACTGGCATCAGCTGTTTCATTCTGTGCTTCACAATCACTGGCTCACTGTGCAACTGTGCAGATTTCAGCAGACCAGAAACACCTAAGGAGGAGGTCGGGGTGGATGGATGCGTCGCACGAGCACAAGACTGTCACCCAGGAGACCACTGCATTGACTTATTTTAACTTACGCACTTAAGTTACGCAAGTAACAGTTTCTTTTTTACCCAAACCATGATCTCTTCCTAAACCCAACCAAAGTAGGTTTGCAGCCTAAACCCAACCAAACTGCCCACGTGTTTATTATTATTGTTATCATGACGACGATGGTCCGGTATGCCTCTACTTTGGGAGTCAAAATATTCTGTCATTTAGGTTGGAAGACTAAATTTAGTGGGGCGTTTTAAATATTAATGTAATTCATTTTATTTTTACATATACATTTGTCCAAATCAAAATATTTTCGAGGAATCCATTGTTTTGGCTCGACCGTGAGGCCTGTTAGAATAGCCTTAAGGTTTTCAATTGACAGCAATGAAACGATACTATCACCTTCAGGACGATAATGTTACTCCAAGCAAACTACCTTCTTAGTAATTTGTAACTCATTGCATTAACAGATGAAATTTAGGATAATATCATGGCTCAGAGTATTATTAAAGCAGTGTGCACTACAGCGGGGGTAATTCTCGCCACTCAAACGGTGTGTGAAATAGAGCTACAGTCAGGTCATTGTTGATCCCCACCTCTAATAGAATAATCAATCTTGCTTTTGGCAAGTCTGCGGGATTAATTATTAAGGGCGAAACGTATACCAGCTAAAGCACAGCGCCGCCCGCTTGCCTACCTGCCTCGCCAGGCTCGCTCTGCACCCTCTGCTCGCTCCGTCCGCCGATAAAAAGCTGCTCACTCCAGCGTTGAATTGATTATCTACACGCTTATCTGCTGACAACAAGCGCCACCCCTCCATCCCCCTGTATCCCTCCACCTTTAAAACAATAGTATCTTTCCAGTTTGTCAGTCACAGATTTATTTCATGTAGAACACTCACAGAAGGAGGATTAACGGTATCTACTTATACGCTTGTGATAAACTCTTATCTGCGCCCTTCCCCAGAGCACTCTGTGGGTGCACGTTGACCTGTTTTTCTTCACCCCCCCCCCCTTGCTTTCTCCCTCCTTGCTCTGTACCTCGGCGATTTAATCATTTAACCATGTATAATCTCGGCCCTCTCCCAGTTTTGTCAAATCCCCCTGCAGCGGGCATGTTCCTCTTGCTTAAGGCCTTCAGGAAGTTTACGTGAAAAGGTGAGAGGGAGGTGAGGCAGTAACGGATGGATTTCGTGGAGAAATTAGTTTGAAAGGACAAACACACTGGGAACGAACTGCGGCGTAATTAGGCACCGGTTTATAAATGTGTCAGCGCTGGGTTGTTTTTTTTATGATTTAGCAGGTACAGCACATCACAATACAATGGGAATCACATATACATGGCCTGTACGTGTGCTTACGCTTGAGTGAATATCTGCATATGTGTGCACGCAGCTGAGTGCAGTGTGTGTGTGCATGGTTTACATCTAGCAGGTAAACTTTAGGCAGCTGCACCATCCTGTGTGCTCAGCGGAGGTTTACACAGGATAAACGCATCACTTCCTCCTCATTTAGCGTGATGTAAACCGACCCGCATACCCACCAGGACACCAGCCGTCGTCCTGGAAAAGCAGGGAAAGTGACGTTACCGTTGGCCGTGCGCTCTCTGGGTGGCACTGGCACGAGGTGGCCGGGGGATTAGCCCGATGACAAGTGTGTATCCATTAGGGTTACGGGTTGGGCCATAATGTAAAGCGTTCACATCCTCCTCGCAGGCTCTTAAAGGGCTTTGTTTTTCTTCTTCTGTCACAGCTTCACCTGGGTGCAACATTTTGAAGTCTTTCTAAATATTCAGAGCGTTTATTTACTCCTGCTCAGAGTGGGTGGTTCTGCAGTTCCACGAGAATACCACTGTCATGTAGAGTTACAGACCATTTACTTCTGTTTACGTCTCATTTACATTTCCTGCAGTGTTTTTTTAGATTTTAGTTCTTGTTTTGCAATGCTTGCTGTATGTAATTAGACTTTTTCACATATACGTGCCTTTGTCTTTTCGTAAGCTAAAAAAGTAACCCTGCAAAACCTAACCAGCGACAAGGGATGCAGCAAATGCTTGTCGCAGAAGGTGGAAATCTTCATCGTAGACATCTGGCACAAAAGTCAAAGCATCAAACCTCATATCTAGACGACACAAGTTTCTGTGCAAGTGCCTTCCAAAACATTAAGAAAGCACGATTACAGGAAAGAAATAAACATGATGTCTTGATTTCATAATCTTCTAACCCCTCAGGTCGACGTTGTGACTCCTTGAATGCACAGGTTGGGAACCGCTGCTCGGTGTGGATGTCACACTACTTCCTGCTTTGACACAGGGTCACCTTAGAGTGGGGTCTCTTTAATTCCCAGCATGGTAAAAAAGCAGCTCCACAACCGTGTGTACTGTATTATTTGAATATAATGATATATCCGCCCCAATTTAGCTCAATCACAGAACCATTTCCATGCAACATAAAGTAGCGCCGACCTCTCAAACAACTTCCGCATGGGAACTTTCCCCGCACTCTTGACTTTATGAATAATTTCAGGTATGGAGATGAACGAGTCATCTTAACTTTTCACATAAGAAGGCGTCGAATTAATTGTACATGCATCACGCTGTAGGTTTGACTTTGTCTTTGTTGGCATTATTTGGATTGCATTATCTATGCATTTCATTTTTGGACTTTTTAGTCTGTCGTTTTAACCAACTTAATACTCAGAGCCCAGTTTGTACGGAACATAGGATAAGATTGTTGAACAAGTGCCAACTTTGGCGTTTGCAAAAATGGAATTTGACCTCAGAGGGGTCAGTAAGGAGACGCTGGAGGAAAATGTGCCTGTATTTTTAGCTATGAAGGATTAGTTTGTTTCTCCGTGCGTAAGACAAACTCTTCAGGAAATCTATGCAAATTCATTATAAAAACCACCCTGAATGGAGATATATAAATATAATATATTCCAAACCAGGGTTTTAAGTTGGAGCTTTCTACATGCATACACACCACAGCGAGGGGGGGAATACACCTCTTCTTGTATCTTAAGCGTGTGGGTAGCAAAGGATGCATGTAACCTCATTCCACATCCGACACTCAGTGACAAATACATAGTTTGGGGCAAATTTCCATTTCATGTTCGACTACACCGCACATCTCAAATTAAGAGCGCAGCATTATCATCGACAAGGAAATACATCGCGTTAATATTCTCGCTTCACAGTTGCCAAAGAATTAGTTCAGATCTTCGCATAAATTAACGGCGGCACAGTTTAAAAATCTGTAGCTCAAGGCCATGCTCTCAGAACAAGGCAGCGAGTGCCGTGCCTTAATTCACCATTTGTTTTGATGTCTGCATTTAAAGAGTTCCTCTCCAGAATGTTATACGTGCATTTTTGTGGCGGGGGGAAGAAAAGAAATGTCATTACCTGAAGCTCATCGTGCCGCGCCTCTAGTAAGGCAGGAGGATTGCCTCCGGGGAGTGAGGTTAGCTGCTGGTTTCTCCGATTTCGGTGTTATCAATCATCTTAGGGTGTCTCTGCCAACAAAGGAGTCATAATATCCTCTTCAAATGACCTTTTACATTCTAGAATGTACTTTGTGCTTTCAGTGACTGAATATGAAGAGACGTCACTTTGTTCCAGTTGCTGGATATTTCTGATATTCTGAATCCCTGAAAGGATGGCAGACATTTTCAGATCAGCACATTTGTTTTTTGCTTAATCCTGTTGATGAAGACGAGCAAATACCTTTTAGTTACAAGGTGATGGTGCTGCTGGCACAATAATATAAGTTGTGTTTTTTGAGAACGATTGCACGAGACAGGGAGCTCTGAAAGAGACACAGGCTGTGATCTACTGCTTTTAGGTTTGCAGATGACCCGAACGTGACCTGGGGAACCATTGTGTCCTTTAAATTCCTTCACACCAATTCTAATGCTAACTACAGGGATGTATTTCACAACAGGGCAATAATAGCACTAGACTCTGGATTTTCTATCCTAAAAAAAAAAGCCAGCCTAAATAGTGGTTCCTCCCTTTTTCTCTTCTTCGTAAAAAGAAGAAGTGACGCAACCGAGCTCAGACACTTTTAGCCTTTACAAGCTACCTGAAAAGGCCTCCACATGATCTGACGAGGGAAAAACCCCTCCAAACATATTTGGTCTTTCTTGCTCAAGCTGGCAGAGCAGTGTTACATAACGCCTCACCTCCTCACTGCTGTGGCGTTTCCATATCTTCATCTGGCCCTCACAATCCCTGCCTCCCTCTTTGCCGAGCTGTGTTCCCCACTGTGTCTTAAGTGTTATATATTTGATTTTGAGCTTAAATGAGCTATGAGACCGTTTATTTTTCAGTAGTATGTGTAAGTGCGGGGCTAAAGCAGCAGCTACTGCAGCATCAAAAGCGCAGGTTGGCCTGAATTTGGAACCACAAAAAGGATTATGCTGTTGTTCACTCACAGGGTAGATGTTTGAAAATCCACCAGATCGTTGTTGAATCAGTGTATATTAAATATGGCAATATGATCATCTTTCATGTTGCTGTAACTTTGTCCAGGGGAAGGTATATGTCCAGTCTCCTCGTTTTCCTGTAGTTTATCGACCAGCTGACGCCTCTCACCTGCAAGCCACGAAGCAGGTATCGCTGTTTAAATGAAGTGCCTTGCTCAACAGCATGTCATTGCAGAGCATCCCTCCCATATATACCTTCCCCTGAGACCCAAACGGCCGAGCTGCTGTTTCAGAATGTCTCAGTGATGTTAACTGTTGGATGGCACAACATTTTCTTCAACTCAAAAATTCAAAATCAGAAATCATATTGATAAACCCCCCAAATCCTGTCAGTCATATTAAGAGTGATCTCGGGTCATTAGCAGCTACTGTGAAACCCGCTGCCAGAAATATGGGAGTCATATTTGATTCAGATCTGAGCTTTGCAACACAGAACAAAACAGTTGTCCAGTCCCGCTTTTATCAAATAAGAACATCTCCAGAATAAAACCAGTGCTCTCACAATCGGACCTGGAAAAAGCAATTCATGCTCGAGTTTTCTCGAGACTCGACTGCTGTAACTCCCTCCTTTCTGGCAT
>JAVQJF010017696.1:0-38461 GCA_036023855.1 Gadopsis marmoratus | reverse complement strand
GTCCTTGCATTGGTGTGATCATTGAACGTTGTATGGTTGCCTTTACCTCCTGTCGAATTTAGTAACTTCTGATGCTAGTCCAGGATAGCAGAAAGGTCTCACTTTTGTAATTCATTGGTGCTGCATCTTTATTGTGTGCAGTGGGGTAATAACAGAGGTGTTACACATGACCACAGCTACATGAGTAATGACAACAATGGGAGCAAGAAAAGCGTCCTGTGTGTGGCTCACATTACCATACTTTTTTTATTATAAATACCTGTGGTAAAACTTGTAAAAATAAAACAAATTCATATATGACATTGTAGAACTTGAAGATGTTGTTTTTCTTTGAAGTAATGAACTCACATGCAGAGACAGTTTAATTTCACCTAAATGGTGCTTCCTTGTAGCCAACATGGTTGCTAACGTGGTCAGGGTAATTGTCTCTAATCTGTCACCTGGTTCCCAGTTCCCAGACATCCCAAATATGTCCAGAAAAACCCCTGGTAGACAGATGACCACCATCTGCAGGGCTTCATCCCTCTCCTCTTGTCAGTTGTTGCAATTCTGTCTCAAAATTGAGCAAGAACATCTGTTTAGAAAGGCTAGATTTACATGTCAAGTGGGTGTGTACATTTATTTATACAATATACAATTGTTTAACCAAAGATCTATGACTGACCAACCTGCATCTCTGCTGTCCTGGCAGCAGTCAGCTGAGCAATCCAGAGTCTGTCCTCTTTAGTGATAGAACCAGCTCCTGCTCTTCCTCTGCCCCTACCATGACATCTGCCCCTTCCCCTGCCCTGCACTCCATCTGCCTCTCCACCTTCCCCCTCTAGCCTCAATGGCACTGCATTCTTCCAGTAGAGCTGCATAATCTTCAGAACTTGAAACCTGAAATGAGAGAAAATGAAAATGTATAAAATGTGTAGTTTTATTGTGATGCCTTACATATTTGAGGGATGCTGATTGACAGAAACGGTGAAATACACAATGGTAAGCTGTAATGATTAAGCAAGGTAAACTACAATGACTCACAAATTGGTGAATACATAGACTTTGTTGCCAAAAACATCTGTTCTTTACTTTATGTGCAGCTTCTCCAGTCTAACGTTAGTCATCCCACAGACGTTAGTTTACTGACGTTTAGTTAATGAGCGTATCGTTCATTTAACTATTCTTTTGATATGAACTAGTAGTTATGAGTCCTCTCAGAGAGTAAGTAATTCATTTGGCCAATAATAATGACAATAATAATGTATGAGTTTCATTTTTGTTACGTGACAGCTACACAGGCTCAGGATTGGACAGAAATAAATAGTTATTCAAATCGTTCATTAATTTTACACGTGACAGCTACACAGGCTTAGGACTATATTCATATATTAAATCAACAGCATGCTCTTTCAGTTTGAGAGCCTACTTTATTGATTAAAGTAACAACATATCCAAGTGCAAGCAGGTGCTATTTGTGTGCAAGAGCAGGGGAGTATTACAAAATCAGAACATTCAATTCAATTCAATTCAATTTTATTTATATAGCGCTATATCATAACAGCGTTATCTCATAGCACTTGTTAATATAGAGCAAGTCCAAGCCAACTCTATATGTACAGACCCAACAATTCCACCATGAGCAAGCACTAGGCGACAGTGGCAAGGAAAAACTGCCTTTTAACAGGCGGAAACCTCAGGCAGAACCAGGCTCTTGGTGGGCGGTCATCTGCCTTGATCAGTTGGGTAGATTCAGCTGGTAGTGTGCACATATCTTGTAAAATATGGTCTAAATCATTTTGTTGTGCATTTAGTTGTATGTAAAAACGTAAATTAGAGGTATACATTTTTGGCTGTTTTTGCCAAAAAAGCACCTCATCAGAACGGCTGCAAAGGATTTCTATGCCAGTAACAATGTGTAAAAGAATATATGATTGGGAAAAATGTTCATCAATCATCTCCTTTTAAATCTTCATTATTAGAGCTCCCGTGAAGTGATTTGACATCAAATCAAATCATAGCCATCTTTGCTCCAAAGCTGGTTGTAAGTCACAGTTTTAGGGTTTCAGAAGGAATTTCAGCCGTAAGGTGGTTTGCTGTTCCCTTTCATCTATTTAAAAATGACAGCCCTGCAAACGCTCTGGGCAGACATGTGTCTCTCAGCCTCTGTTCAACCTCTAAAAAGCCCAACTGTACTGAGAGCAATGGGTGGGAACCGTCAATTCTTGAGTTTAATACCTGGATGTAAACACCTCACCTGGGCCTGTCCCAACAGGATTTATTCAGCTCCTGTTAAATCTCCCTCTGTGTCTGTGTCTGTGTGTGTGTGTGTGTGTGCATGAAATAGTGTGGGCGTGTGCTCTTTATTACAAACGTGAAGGGCCTCTCCTCTCCTACAGGCTAGGACATGGCTGCGTTGCCCTCATCATACCACTGAGTGCACATAATAAGAGCTTAGCAGCCTGTCACACTCAGCAGGCAATGTTAGTCATCAGTGTCACGGTGCTTCATGAGAAAGGCAGCGTGGTTGCTCTGTTTGAAGGTCTTATCTGATCGCTCCCTCCGTTTCAGATATCAGATTTTGGCCTGGCCCGGTGGAATGGCCTGTCGCGGGCTGATGACATCAGTAGAGACGGCTTCTGTGGCACTATTGCCTACCTGCCACCTGAGAGCATCATTGAGAAGGACAGAGTGTCGGACACCAAGCACGACGTGTACAGGTTGGAATGTTTTTTTTTACCAGTTTGCATGAAATCTTTTTGTGCGAATGTAGGTTTTGTTTTGGGATAGGTGTTTGCTGTCTGTCCGCCTTTGCCCTAGTTTTGTATGTTCAGTCAAGGACTGACTCATATCAGTCACTGTCATTAATCAAATGTAGGAGACGGATTTGGTAGTGAATTAGTTATACCACATTTAACATTATAAAGACAGATTAATTTAATTTGTTTCTAAACACTCAACAAGGTTTCCGTTAAAAGGGCTAAATGTATTTATATCCACACTTTCCACTGAATTATTCTGATAATCTGACAGTACTGGTTTAAACAGTAAGAATGTGGTAGGTATGAGACAATTTGAATGATACACACTTTCAGGTTGAAATTGAAAATGCAGCATTAGGTTTGATGTGTTCCTTGTATTGACTTTCAATTTCATTTTACCTCTGTTCCAGTTTCTCCATTGTCATCTGGGGAATTCTAACACAAAAGAAACCCTACCAAGGTAAAACTTGTAGTGTGATTAATGCATGAAACCAATGAAGGTTTGTTTTAAGTCTGACGGGAAACATTTTTTTACGAAAGCTATTCCTGCCAAGATAATAAAACAGTTAGTAATGCTAAGGATAAAAATGCTGAATCAAAATTATGCTACTTGCTAATTAAGAAAGGTCTGTAAATCCTATTTCAGTCTTGGTGGGACCGACAGACAGACATGCCATTAGGTAGTATGGCTAAAAACAAAATAAGTTATAAGTTAAGTTATTAATAAGTTATTAGGCTTTTGTTTTACATGAATGGCATGTTGCATTTGCTCTATCATATAAATATGGATAAAACTATTCTAAACCATAACCTCCAGCCCACGCAAATTAGAGTTATGAGATAGCATCTTATACTTTCAACTTAGTACGTCAAAAGATTTGACTTGGTATCCCATAAATTTGATTCACCATGAATATTTCTTTTTATTCCTCCTAACTTTACATCTATTTTTAACACTTTCCTGGCAGGACTGGGCTTTCCTAATTCCTAGTAAAGACGTGTGTGTGTGTGTGTGTGTACAGGTGCTGTACTGTACTGTATGTGTTTACTCAGTGAATTCCAAACCCGGCAGTTGGACAGGGCTAGACTGGCAAACAGTGTGTTTTTTTCCCAGGCCTATCAGGTAGCAGTTCACTTCAAGGAATTTGGCTTCTTTTGAAGACCAGTGTCTAAATGAGGGTTGCCAGGTTGGCGCTGGCACCGCCTCTGTTGATCCAGACATAATTAAAAAGTGAGAAATGGCCTGGTTACCATCCCTTCACATCTTCCTCCTCCACCTGCAGAGGGTATTAAGGCTACAATAGGAGGTGAACTACCTGTGATTAAGGCCTCTACCTGTTTGTTCTGAATCATTGGCTGGGTTGATCCCACAGTCAGATAGAAGGAGGCCAGACCAGGAACTGCTGAGAGCTTTTTTTCCTTTCTGCTCCCATGGGAAACAACAGCACCCACTCCCTTATCTGAGCACACGGGAGGACGGTGATAAAGTCGTGCATAACTAACTATATCTATACATGTTGGAGCCTACCAGCACCTTAGAATCTAAGGCTTAGATTATGTTGTCATATACAGCAGCATGTTGCATTATGACTAAAAATCAAGTCATTTGTTTTTTTCTTCAAACCTTATGTCCACAGCAGAAAAATAAAATTCAAATTAGATTTATGTGTGTTTGTGTAAAACCTGATATCTCAGTGATTTAAAAAAACTAAAGTGTCTGATTGTTTTTTCCATAGGAGAGAATAATATCCTTCAGATCATGGTGAAGGTTGTGAAGGGGGTGCGTCCAGACCTGGGTGCAGTGCCACGCTGTCGTCCTTCAGCCTGTACAGGGTTCCTGAGTCTCATGCAGCGCTGCTGGACCACAAACCCTGCAGCCAGACCCAGCTTTCAGGGTAAAGTGTGCCTCTCTATTATAATAAACAAATGCCAACCTTCTTCTATCATAACGACAAGTGAATCAACATGAAAAACAAGTGATCCTTTTCCTTTAACTAGATACTCTGAGAATAACACATACTTAGAAAGTGCAGCAGCCTGTTAAATTGAGTTTTTTGTCTCCTGCTTTTGGTGCTGCTTTTCTTCCCTTTTGTATTCCCTAATCCCATCTTTTCTATTACTGAAACCTGACCTAGAGCTGTTGTCCTTACAGAAATCACATCTGAAGCTGAGGAGCTCTGCTCTAAACCTCAAGAGGAGTCCAAGACGCCAACCTTATCAACGTCGGAGCCAGAGCCCATGTCCCCTCACACACTCACTAGTGACCAGGTACAACATGACCACACCATATTAATTGTTGTTAGATTAAAGAGCACTGTGTATCAATAATGCTGGCTCCACTGGAAGATGCAGCATTGGGTTTTTGTACATTCATTGGAAGATTTTTTTAACATAGTGTATCATGTGAACCTCCATTTCAAATGTGGATAGAGCAATAAAGACTTGTCTCTCATTCTTCTTTATACCTTTAAACTGGTTGTATGCATTTTCCATGAATGTGTAACTATAAACCCAGACAATGGGAGGCTTATCTTTAAAGTGGTCAAGACATGATTATTGCTTTTAAAGTTATAGGTTGTGTAAATGTTTCATGCTGAACACCAGTTGCATCACAACAGAGGAATGTTGAGCGATGAGATTGTTCAACCTGTGCGCTACTTGGTCATTTCCGTGGAGTTCGTTGTTGTGTACGTGACGTCCTGCTCATGAGAGGTGACAGCTGTTACTGAATGATATCAGTCTGTAGGGACAGAAGATATGCTATTGACTTTGACTAGGTCTAACTTATGATCTAACTTACAGTATGTGATCAGCAAATTATCACAATGTCGACATTCAATAGCCAATGTACAGTAAGTGATCATGGATAAGAGTTGCAACTAAATACTTGAGAATAAATGTAATGGAATGTGAGTGTCTACAACCAGCATGGCTAAGTATGCTTATCTGGCTTTTTGCTCTACAGGTTAAAGACAACAAGCTGGTGCGTCCAAAGTCAGCCATGTTGCCGGAAAAAGATTACAGCCTGTCAGAGCTGTTGAGCCAGGTGGATTCTGGGATCTCCAGGAGCTTTGATAGAGTGAAGGAGAATAGCTGCCACAGCAAAGAGAACACTTGCAAGAGGCTGTCTGGCATCTCCTCAGCTGATTCAGCTTTCTCCTCCCAAGACTCTATCACACTGTCGTTTGAGAAAGAAAGCACATGTGGTAAGAGCTGGTTAATGACCTACAACTGCAACTATTATTCGTGGCATCCCAAAATTACTGTATTCTCATCAATTCCTGAATTCATCCAAGAAAGAGTGGCATTTTAGATTTAGATTTAGGACATGTAATTTTTGCATCTAACCCATCCTTTTCTTCCTTAATGCCCAGATTCTGCTGAGGTCCAGAGGCGGAAACTGTGTGAGGCCATCAGGACCAAAGACACTGCCAAGCTGATGAAGATCCTCCAGCCTCAGGATGTCGACCTTCTCCTCGACGGAGGAGGCAGCCTGCTGCACCACGCCATCACCTTGACCAATGAAGAGGCTGTCAAGTTCCTTCTCCTGAACAATGCCAATCCCAACCTTGCAAATGCCCGTGGCTCCACACCCCTGCACCTGGCCACAGAGAAGCATCTAAAGCCCCTGGTAGAACTTCTGCTTGGTCGGCGCAGCACCAACGTCAATGCCAAGGATGAGGACCAGTACACAGCTTTGCACTGGGCTGCCCAGAACGGGGACGAGGCCATCACGCGTCTGCTGCTGGACCGGGGGGCAGCCATCAATGAGACTGATGGCCAAGGACGCACTCCAGCTCATGTCGCATGCCAGCATGGCCAGGAGAATGTAATCCGGGTGCTGCTGAGCCGTGGTGCTGATGTTCGAATCAAGGGTAAGGACAACTGGACGGCACTCCACTTGGCTGCCTGGCAAGGACATCTGGGCATTGTCAAGCTTCTGGTCAAGCAGGCCAGCGCCGACGTGGACGGGCAGACGACAGATGGCCGCACACCGCTGCATCTGGCATCCCAGAGGGGGCAGTACCGAGTGGCACGGATCCTGATTGAACTAGGAGCGGATGTTCACATGAGGTCTGCCGGGTTAAACACACCCCTACACGTGGCAGCAGAGACAGGTCACACCAGCACCTCTCGCCTCTTGATCAAACACCAGGCGGATATCCACACACAGAACGTCCACGGACTCACTCCTCTCCACCTAGCCTCCCAGCGAGGCCACCTGGCCACTGTAAAGATGTTGATCGAGGAGGGGGCAGAACCTTACAGATCCAACCAGGCCCTACGCACACCCTGCCACCTGGCAGCAGAGAACGGACACTGTGAAGTCCTGAAAGAACTGCTGCTTCACTGTCCAGATGGTGGCACTTTGTCAGACGAGCAGGGGCTCAGCCCATTACACCTGGCAGTGCAGGGTGGATACTCAAACATCATCACGATGCTGCTGCCACAGGACTGCCAGGACTTAGTTACTGAGAGCTCAGTGCAACCAGTAGCTGAACAGCCCGCACCACCGGAGGCTAAGCAGCTCCAGAGGAAAGTGGTCATTCTCAAATTGACGGAGCACAATGACAAAGACAGTCCACAATCCACCAGCTCACAGTGTGCCTCGGCACTCTGCTAACAAGAACAAAGATACTGCCAAAACTGTACAGAACTGTCTTCAATGTCATTTTTTTATACTCCACTGTTGCCTCAGAGTTTGTGGGGTGGGGGCTGGTCACTCCAAACTTAAGAGAGTTTTTTTGGACTTAAAAGCCCTTTCAGCACTCTAGGTGGGTAGGTATTAATGGTCATAAAAGCTTTTGATGTAAATATGTACATATGTACTCTGTTGTGTTTGAATTTAGACTTTGTTTACTTTTTTACTCAACAAGCACATTTTTTTTACTTACCAAGCACATTCTCTGTATCAGAAATATGATTAGGAAACCCGTGACCTTTGGGGACCTTTCACTACACCGTACTACAGCTGGTATGCCTGTAAGTTATATTTAATGGAGCACAAACTTTGGTCACAAGCATTTTTAGGTGAATGCTGTAGATCATCGGAGCCATTGAATTTGTAAAAAACTTTGACCTTCAGTGTTCTGTACCTGTTACATATCAGTGCTGCATCATCCATTAAAACATTATAAACCTTTTCATTTGTTTGACCTTGTTGCTTTTTTCACATTTATGACCTGCAAATGTTCTATTGTTAGAAACCAACAGGCTGAAAACTGGCTGACATTCAATAAAGCAAGAAAAGAAAGACAAAATTAAATGTTGGTGTCAGATTCATAAAATAATAACCATATATATATATATATATATATATATATAATGACCAATAAAAGGCCTAAAATATTCATACATATATGCAATAATACAGAAACACAGATGTTGTAAGTTAAAACCCCATACATACACACACACAGACCTTTTAAGATAAACCTTTGTTATTTACAAAATACTCAGAAAAGATAGCAGTAGAGCAAATGCTTATTCACTGCACTTTTAAGACTTAGTTTTCTTGAACCCTAAATATATGTATGTTTCTCAAAATGTATGATGTACAGTTGGAACATTTTAATTTCATCCTTACTGAAAGCCATTTTGTAGATGTAGTTTTAGTCAATGAAAATGAGAACAAATCCTTTGACAGCATAAAGACATTTTCAAATTTCAATGTAACACTGAGAATGAAAAGGATTTCACACTCCCTGCAACAAAATAAGGTGTAAGATAACTGAACCTGTGTTCTCTTTTCTTCTTATAATTATTTAAAGTCGTACTGGTTCTCCAAAATAAGTTAAAGTAAATAAACCCTTCTTTTGACACCTCATGTTACTGCTGGCTCGTTGGAGAACGTGCCGTGTCAGTGTGCTCAGCTGCTTCCGCCTGCATGTGTGCAGGAATTATCAGCCTCAATGTCGGGCAGAGTTGGCATGTTTTCATCTGCAGCCTCACCTGTAGTGTTATTATTATTATGTCTCCACTCCAGACCCCATAGAGCATGCTCAGATTGGCACAGACCATGGGAACTGCCCCCGAGGGGGATCACAGGCTGTAGGATGATGGAGTGAGAAGGGGGGCTGATGTTCTACCTGCAATTCCAGCCTGTTGGCTAATTCCTTAGACCACTTCAACTTTTCATCACTCACTAAAACCAACATGCCATTCATGACGCCTTAAGGGTTCAGCTTTTCATAATCCAAGAAACAGTGCGGGTGGTTGATGCTTTTAATTGTCCTGTTTTTATAGCTCATGTTTGCGGAGAACCAGAAAGTGACTGGTTAAATGTGTGTAATCTGAGTCCTCTGTTTTGTGTACACAGCACACTATCCTGCCTGTTGCCTGGGGATGTGTCTCATCTCCAGCTATGGGGAAGATAATGGTTGTGTTGTTGCCTAATCTCAGCTTCTATCTCTTGTCAAAACTGCTATGATTTTTGAGAGACTGGTAGGTTATGTTTGTGTTATACAGTATAATATACAGTATTGTATGTTTTTTCATTCCAGACTACAGTTCTCTCTTCTATTGATATTCTATTCCTATGTCTTTTAAAACACCATAAAATGTATGGTTTCATTGAATTAGAACATTGGTAACTTTGATATAAAAAAGAGATAAAATGACTGTACAAACAGAAAAGTTTATTTTGTAAATAATTAAACAAACAATTTGGTATAAAATAATAAAGAAATACACTATTCCTACTATATTAATGCCGACATGCCATTCTGATCATATGTTGTTACTGTATATTTGTCCATAATATTTGTGTCACACATTTTCAGCTCCTTACAAATGTTCCATTAATTCATTCCATTAACAGAAATACAAAGAATATTTCATCCATCCTTCTAAATTAATTAAAGGAAGCATAGGCCTGGAGGCTTCCTGGGGGCAGACTCCACATTCAAGGGTTCAAGGATCCGGTGCAGTCGATGAAAACATTTGATTGGTGTTACAAACTCAAAAAAACAGACATAAACACAGGGCATGAAATAGGTAACACGATAAAAGATACAGTGACATATCATTTAGTAGATAAGGGTTCATTAGTGCCCCTGTGAAATGAAATACCAGTGTTAAGTAACACTGGCAAAGGTTCGCAGGTGATACCACGTGTGATTATTGATGGTGTGGCAGGGGTTCAAGCTCTACTCACCTGTGATTAACAATAACCACCTTCTGACCCGAAGTAGTTCATTTTAATTCACTGGCTGTAAGGCAGCTGGTTTGACAACGAGAAATCAAGTGTTTTGTTGATTTCACCCAAACCAGGAATTCTTGTTGTTTGGCAGCTGTGTTCAGAATTAGAATCAGAAACAGGTTTATTGCCAGTACGTTTTCACATACAGGAATTTGCTGTGGTGTGTTGGAGCAATAAAATATGAATATAAAAATAGTGATCCAGCAACATCTACATATAGAGGTAACTAGTATACTTAAGTACTGCATTTAAGACAGTTCTGAGGGTAATTGAACTTTTTTCCATTTTATGCAACTTAATCCTTCAACTTAATGTATGATTTCAGAAATATTGTAGGTTTTACTCCACTACATTCATTTGACAGCTATCGTTACTTTGTACATTAAGTCTTCAAATACAAAATATATGACTATTTTAGGAAATATAAAGTAATTTATAGACTTACTACACATCTGCATTTAAAGTAGTACTTTTAAGTATGGTTTTACTTGTAAATGAATATTTTATACATTGTGGTATTTCTGCTTAAACTTAAGTAAAGGATTTGGGTAACACTTTATTTTAACTCTCTATTTAGCATGTTTAATCAATAAACATGTAATAAATGGTTTATAACACACTATAATGTAGCTGTATGCAGATATGAGTGTGTATTAGTGTTTTTATAACTGCGTATAAACAGATGAAGAATGACAATATAGTAAAACACAGTTGTAATCATAGAGACATGTCTTGATAGGAGAAGCTAGAATTGTTCACATGTTCGCTTAAAGTATTACCAGGATTTCGATAGTTCTTCCGTCACTGTCTACATAACCTTATGAGGGCTGAGCAGTAATACTTCAGCAGTGACAACCTAATTAACTAAACAACCTTTACAGTGGTATTCAATATGATGCATCTAGCACACACAACATAAGATGCATCATATAACAATATCTAGGTTGTATATGAAATAAAATGTCATTGTTTTTACAGATTACTGTACAATGCAGTACAATACTGGTCTCAGCTGCTATACCATGTTGCAGCAAAAAATAATTCCCTTTCTCAAAGATTTTCTCAAAGCGTCTTGAGGATTGCAAGACTTCTTTCTTGTCAGATGATGTGTCTGGTTGCTCCTTTGTTTGACTATGATAGGGACTTTTCCGTTTGGCTGAGTCACACCTCACTGCTCTGACAGACCAATAACAAAGCCCTCATAAACCACAGAACATTTGCTGAAGTGATGCAAGGCCCTTATCAAGATATAGTGGTGAATAAAAAAGGTGGGCTAATGGCTGTTATCTCTATAAAGGGAACAAAAATCTAATTAAATCTTTCTTTAAAGTATTGATTTATTACTTTTTCCTCAACCTCAGTTGCAGATATTGAAAACAAAAGTAGCAGCCAAAGGTAACAACATCTGTTCTACACTCCATGACTGGTTGCTGGGAGAGCAGCATACAGAGTGCTGTGGGCTGTTTTTCTTTCTTAATTTTTCTCTCTCTCCCCTTATTTTAACCTCACAGAACTCGCTGAACAAGATCTGACACCATGACTCTTGAGATGCAAGGCAAGCTGCAACATGTGGATGTATAGTCAGGGTGAAAACATGGATGTGGGCGCACTCAGCGTTGATGAATTATGAGGTTTATGGCTAACTAAGAAAAGGGTGAATAACCCATTGAAATGTCAAGAAAACAATCAATGACAGACATGAAAGTTATATAGTCTTTAAATAGAGGAATGCATTTTTATATATCATTAATGTTAAACATTACAGACATTTCACCGGCTGAGTTTCCCTGTCCCATGGCCAGTTGTTTAGGCTTTTTACTAGGTGATCTAAATGGTTTGTCTAATCATAGTACATAAAGAAGTTGTTTCCTAAAAGGTTACGTCTGAGAACAAAATCACTGAACGTGGTGTGGTTAAAGTCCACACTGAGGAGGAAAGCATTTGTGAGGCAGAAAACCTGACCATGGGTGGGCCACAGTAAAGCAGTGTACTGCCACTGTGTCAACATGTGTCCCTCCTGTGTGTTAGTGGAGAAGCTATGGGATGTGTCAGGATCTGTTTCCCCGATGACATCAGTCTTGGCACCCTTGATTCCAGCTTTGCAATAAACTGACTGGTTCACGATTACAAATTAAGTCTGAACTGTAATTATGGTAGCAGGGCTTAAAGTCATGTATTAGCATTAGTTTTTTGGATATGTGTGTTTTTCTTTTTGGTAGTATGATTTCTGAACTGAGTTTTAGTGTTCAGACATTCAGTTAAAATCTCCTTAGCATATTTTTTTTGGACTATTTAGGCAAATATGGTTGTTAGCAACTTAAGGCTGGCGGCATGCATACACAAGGCCTCTGTGAAATTATGTGATTTAGATGCACCGCTGACTGCGCCAAGGATGCCAGATGGGACAGAATTTGTTCAATGTGATTCAGTAGCCCACTGTGGCTGTGTTTATTTCCTTTTGGGCAAGATGTTTTGTAAATAACCAGCTTAATTGTAGGTCTAGGATCATTGTAATGGGTCTTTATTTTCATGCGTCTTACTGTAAACACAAGGAAGACTAAATATTTGGTGGCAGCTATACTACTGCTCTTTGGCCAGCAGATGGTGCAAACGCTATGTAAGAGCAGAATATAAAAACCTGTATAGGTTCTATACTATAGAGGATCATTACGGAGTCACATTCCAACACAGTTCAGAGCACGATGACTACATTCAACGTACTTATTAAAAATAAGCAGTTTTCTTGTTTCCAATGATACTTTCTAATTATGCTTTTTCTGTGAATGAACAATAACAGGTGAGCATGGAAGGCTGGGCATAGTGAAAATGTTTATTTAATGAGTTAAAATCATCTGAGGGAGTCGTTGCTCTTGTATGCCAAAGGAGAGGTGTGCTGTGTGGATTGCATAATGCTAGATAGTACACATACATAGTGTTGAAGCATAGAATAGACTGTCATTACAGAGGCTTAAATGCCAGTTCCTTAGGGCTATGCAGAACTTGCTTTTAGGCTGAAAGAAATGCATGGCCTTCCAGTAAAATACTGACTGGTAACTTGAATGGAATATGCGTGAAAGCCTATCAGTGCAGTCCATGATTATACTCCAAATATACATCTAAATCGAGAATTTATTTATCAATTCCAATCAACAACCAGCTGAAAATAACATTTGAAAAATAAAAAATCAGAACCTTGTTGCTCATGGGGGTTTAGCAGCAGTCACAATAGATTCTCAGTAGATAGATGACAACCTCTGGCAAGGTTTCAGATACCAACTGTACTGTTGTGGCTATGAATTGAAGTCTTACTGACATTTAGTAATTTCAGCATAACATTAAACTTTTGATGGCCAGCATTACACAGCGTAACATGAGCAAATTTCAATACAATATTGTCAGGCCTACATCACCTTTCATATTGCTGTTGAAATGCGTCCCCACCTCTACAGCCTCCACTCCAACAGTGGGAAAATGTGAACACATCATTTGCCAAACAACTGTAAAGGATGTCTGCTAAGTCAGTCAATCCCATTTAACAATGGCAAAATTGCTCCGAAAGCCATTAATGGCCGTTCCTGTTGATCCCTCGCGGGAATTCCCCACGTGTGGCTTCATGTGAGGAGAATAAAAACAGAAAATGCTGGAAGACTTGTTCAAATAAAGGATTTCAGTCTCGTGCAATATATTCAACAAGGAGAAACTGTTTCACTGTGACCATTGTGTATCTATTACTTTGTATAGTAGTACCCCAAACCCCGAATTTGTCCATTCTGAGGTGAAATGTTTTGATGACGATAGGAAGACTTAACTTGCTTTAACCGTAGGGGTGTATTTGCGGCCACTGCTGTCAGATCGCTTTGTGTAATGAAACGAATATATTTCCACAAAGGAATTATATGTATTTACTCAACAAAGAATTCATATATTTTGTTTGTGTTTTACTAGGAATAGAGCTGTCAATAATTAACTACTGATGACTGTTTTCACACCCCGCACAAACTAGTGGGTCATTCCGCTGAGAGGGGAGAGAGGCTCCTGTAGCTTCTTTGGATTTCCCGTGACGCGCTGATGTTTTTGTGCTCACCGGGGCGAAGGAGAACCGAGGTGTCCACACAAAAGGAATAGCCATCTCCGAAGAAACTCTTTAAGACAAAGGTGGGCTTCACAACATTGGTGTCCTAAAATACAGGTGGCACCTTCATTTTGTTGTATACCTTGCTGTTTAACGTCGCCAAATAACGGTCACGAATCGGCCAGAGCAGAGTTCTCGCAAGATGCCAGTGTGCTGCTAGCTTAACTTCTTGTTAGCAAGCATTTGTTTAACAGTATGTGTATAGATACTCGGATAACTGCAAACTGCCTAGAGTAGAACTAACATTCCGCAGGCATTAAGGCATTCAACTATTGACCAGGACAAAAAGAACGGTGAAGGTTAACTATATAATATGTGAATCCAAAGGAGTTAAAAGTTCATATGGAATCCGAGCCCCGTTATTGCGACCACTGACTGTTCCTCTTAGTGTCCGCTAATATAACTAATTCTGGGCAGAATTATAGTGTCCTATCTCGGATTGCCTAGTTTTAGTGCACCGAATACATAACGGATAACATAACCCTCAGTACAGTTTAAGAGCTCTTTCAGATGTTGTGGTTTCGCTGTGCTGGGGTTTCATGATGTCTCGAAAACAGCAGGGAAGCAGGACTCTCAGTATGACTCAGAACCGTTATAACCCGTGCTCATGACCTGTAGCATCCTTAACATTATTACTTGTGGCATGTCACAAGACACGGTGTTTCGTTTTTTAAACCTAGTCGCACCCAAAAGAAAAAGTCTTGCTTTTTGTTTTGCGTTTCATTTTGCTTGGTCCTCTCGTAGTGGTCACGGTGCAATTAATTTACCGAAAGGACATCAGCAATCTTGAATACATTTTTTAATGTTATTGGTAAAGTAGGACAAGTTGAATTTTCAAGAGGAAAAAGTAGACCCACTTTAGTCCCCAGTTTCCCAAATGCCATTAAGCACATTCTGGATACAATAAAGTATAGACCATTGCATATTCTTATTAGTGGCTGGACAAATGAGTGATACAGATACCACAATAGGGTCTCTTGCGATATGATATTGCCACACTGAAAGCAATATTACCAAATGTCTTGTCGGGGCCGGAGCAGATGTTTATCTTTCCTTTAGTTCTCTGACATGGTTCTGCTTTCTGACAGTTCAGGGTTTTTGTAAGTTTATGGATGTTATGAATCAGTCAGATTGTACTTGGAGTGACTTTCAATGCAAAGTATGCCGAATGTATTAAAAGCAAGACTTGGTCATTGTTTACATACTGTAAACCCAGAATAGAGATGCACACAGCAGTAATGGGTCTTTTCATTCTGAATGTGTTGACGTTAACCCCTCTAAGTGCATGTCAATTTAAACCAAAGTCATCATACTTACCAACTGTAAATTGGAGTCTTGAAACATATGCTCTTTTCTCACTGTTGTTTTAAGATATGGCTGCTAATGTTTGGATTGTTGTTTTTGTACAGGAATTACATAACCTTTTGTTGAACACCATGGGACCCAACAGCATGTTTGTACAGTAATTAGAGAGATTGTCCTGTTGAATCTGCTGTGGCCGTAATTAGTGCCAGAACCATTTGATCAGCTTATGTGGTCATCGATAACCACTAAAAACATGTTAAAAAAGACACTGCTCTCTTTAACTGTATTCTGTACCAAAATAGGGTGAACCAAAAACTTTTCCCCCCACTGACACTACCAAAAAATACATTTTTAATAAGTTCATTTGAAAGTGTGACCTAATTAGCAAAAAGAGCTCGGTGGCAGTACAAGCTCCTGGTATTTAACCACGTGCTTGTTGTTTTTCCACAGAAACGCCATGGACAAAGAGGAGCAGTTTGTGAACATTGATTTGAATGATGATAACATTTGCAGTGTCTGCAAGCTAGAGACAGAAACAGGGACCCTATCTTTCTGTCATGTCTGCTTTGAACTCAGCATTGAAGGTAAGAAAGAGGATTGGGGGCAACTCTTTGTTTGTTTGCTCACTTGAGTGAAGAGAAAACGAAGATGGTGAGGGAAAATTTAGCTCTTCACATACAGCTAATATATTTGTACTAGCTGCTGTTTCAAAGCAAGCTGCAGGTCACAGTATGCAGTGTAGCACTTAAAGGATTCCTTTTTCAACCACAGAGTGACCTCTCCACACGTTGTATTCCTGAACACACCCTCGCACTGATGTCTGTGCGAAGAATTCACATTAATTTTCATCTCCAACAGTTTCACTTGCTAGCTTCACATAGAGGCAGTCTTATGTGGATAGATCAGCACTGATCTTAGCTGCCAAGAGTCTCTGGCATTTGGATCACACAGTAAATAACTTTTGCAGAAAAATCCAGATTCTTTTTGATTATCAGTTCCCATCATATGCATTTTCTTGCACCAAGAGCTGTGATACAGCCGCAGAACCTTTCAGATTTCTTGATGTCTCTATAAGATATATGTGCAGGGAATGGGCCTGGAGGACCAAAGCCCCCATTAAATCAGGCCACTGTGATTTTCCTGTTTGATGTGCCACTCAAACTCAAGAGCATGTGTTTGAAGGTTTTTCATGTCTTAATTAATGACTGGACTATTTGAAGAAGAATGGGGAAATCAGAAGGGATTAGATGTGCCTTTCATATGGCACTTGTCTCATAGATCCACAAAGGCTCTTTTCTGCAATGGAGAACAGTGTGTTTATGCCTGCACGGCAGGGTGGGAAATTAACTTTTTAAAACATGAACATCTACCAGCCACTGACAGATTAATGTTGAAATTCACTAGCCACTCAATAATAAATCATTATTTTGTGTCTGAAATTTACATGCCACTTTCATATTTTACCAGCATTTGGCTGGTGACTGCTTTCCATACCTGCTGCACGGTATGATTGTGCATGGCTTGTTAAACAGCATCACATAGCTGACTAAGAGCTCCCAGAATAGTATATCATTCTGTTGACAGCAGGAGAAAATGCATGTGAATGAAAGATTTATAGGTCTTCTCTGTTATGGTTAAAACAGATAGCTAAACGTATGGATAAACAGCTACAATAGTTAGCTAAAAGTAATGAAATGGTTTTAATAAATGGCAGTGTCGAGTAAGGGGCATTTGAGTTTGTCTGATATGGCTGGCGGGGTATGTCTGACATAAAAGGTTGGGAACCACTGCTGTAAAAGAGTCTTCAGCCACAGTCTCATACAAGCATTATTAGAATAGTGCCTAACTTAAAGTTGTGTTACAAAGTGCTCTCAAGCTCATTAATCCTCATTCAGCAGAATAATTAGTTTTCAAAGTCACCTTTATATTTTTCCTTGCTTGCTGTCTAGCATCTTATTTGGACATATGGCTCACTGAATGTCTTTTGAGGACTAACCCAACTTTGACGAATGTGATTGTTTATCTGTCGACATTCCACAAAGGCAGAGGTTGTTTGGCTAAGCTGGGGTGTCCTTGCTTGCTCTATTTAATTTTTCAGCCAGGATGATATGTTCAGGTGGTGGGGCATTTACATAAGTGTGTCTCCAAAGCTTTTCATTGTTTAGATACTACTGAGGTACCCTTGGTACTGGTTGTGTCAGACAAGGCTTCTCAAACTGCATCAGTACCATTGTGTTCTTCTGGGGGAACAGGTTTTGATGTATCCCGTATGTGGCAATGAAGTGGCTGTTATGTAACTGTTGGGTCTGGGGGGAGAAGAGGAGGGGGTTTGCAGACAAGCACGTGTTTCAGATGCAGCTGAGCTTTTCATTGGTAAGAGGGGAGCTTGCCAAGTGGCATTTGGCTACTTTAGGCATGGCTGATTGGAATCTAAGGCCAAGCCGTGTGCCCGCTGACTGCTCGTGTAGACTTAATAGCCAAAATACTCATTCGTCCTGAGCCATCCTTCGTTAAAGGAGAAGAGAACAAAAATTCAATCACCGCACATGCGGACAGAGAGCACAAATAATATGAACGGGAGGAGGTAATGGTCTTCATCCCCTATTACACAAATACACCCTCCCACTGCCTCTATGTCCTAAACCATATCGTGCTATCTCAAGGGTGAATTGCTGTTGCTGAATATTCATTGCCTTTTTGCTCTATGCTGGTTTTGAATATTTATTAAAGCAACAGAAGCAGAATTGCATCTTGGTTTCTTTAAACCTGAGTATATTTCGATGTATGAATCAGGGTTATGTCATACATAAAGGCCCTCTGTATTTACTACTTTATACATAAACTGAGTTTTAAAAAAAATTAAGTACATTTATTGAAATTAGTTAATAGATTTGGGAAAATGTAATTTCCCAAAAGAATATCTACAATGCCCTATTTCTTCACTGAAGGGTTTACAAAAGGCAGTGTCTTCTAGAGGCCCCACGCTAGTCAGAATTGTAGCCTGCTGAAAATAATTCTGTTACTTATAATTGTTGACTAATTACTGAAAAACATTTGTTCCAAATGTAAATGTGTAAAAACATACCAAACAGGAAGTATTTGCTTACACCAAGTGATTCTGTGTAGATGAAAAAAAGTTTGTGTAATGTAAAGTTGCTTGTAAAGGTTTCAACTGGGACAAGCAATTAACTTGATTTCTTGAAGTGAACTGGGTATATTTGGTTTAATTCCTTATAAGGAAAGCACACACACCCAGAATATTTGATAGGGTAGGTTGTTGTTTTTGGTACTAAAATTGCACAGGTCCTGAATGCTCATCTGTGACCTTGCATTACTTTGCATTAAAGGGGCATTCCAGTGATTTAGAATTGCACTTCCATAAGGCTGGAGGACTCACAAGAGACAGATTCAAAAGAATCAGAGCAGCAGTAGCTGAAGTATCCTGTTTTTTAATCCCTAGTATGGGAGAAGCTGAAAAACCATGTACATTTCCCATTGTGCAACGCAATAGCGTCTTTCAATACTGATGATGACATTGCTGATGATGACATCATCGGGTTACTTTTTTTTCTTCAAACGTCTCCTCCTCAAGAGTCACAAAAGACACAATATAACTGTTTTCACAGGTTGAGTAATACTCTTTATGATAAGTAAACTGAACTTCATGTGTAAAATCAGTGGCGATAACTTTGTTATGATATGGTACTATGTAAACTGAATTGAATTGGAGTGTCCCTTTTTTAAAGTCTGAAACGTGTTGTTGCGGTGATGCTCTACTCCAACTGGCCACTGAAGCAGTGTGGCTTTGTCAGGCCCACTAGGAGATAGCTGCTTATACTTAAGTATTCTTTTCCACCCACAACCATCTTGGGGAGGTTTGCGTGAAATGGGGGTGTTCAGACTTGTCTGTTTAAACGTCAGCTGCTGACACACATGATATTCACAGTTGAAGTTAGACAGTACTGTACAGCAATCTAAGCACAAACATGATCCACTAATAATGAAAACAATTAGTCATCTTCAGGATAGTTTCTGTTTGTATGAACTTGACGCTTATGTTGACAGGGTGCACAGTTGCTCATCACCCAGACTTCAGACCACAGCACCACCAGGTGCAGAAGCATAGTTCGAAGCAGGATGAGTGTTCAGGAAGTGCAGCCTTTGTTGTCGCTCCAAGTGGTTGTTTCCTGAGGAAACTGTTTTAGCCTGTGTGCTGGTTCCATCAGAAAGTATTGAAAAGAAATGGTGTCTATTTATGTATTGCTCAACCTCTGCCTAACTGGGCATTTCTTCCTTTCAGACTTTTATTTTTTCTTACATCACCATCTGAGCTGTGTCCTACACATGGTTACACAGCCTTGAGCATCAACACAGTACAGTAGAGGACTAGAGAGCTACTGCAGTTACCACACCAAAATGCCAAGAGCCAGTTCAGCTAGTCTCTAGTTATTGGTTATCTTCAGTGGAAGCGATGTCGCTGTTTTGAGCTGAAGGTGTATTTTGGAGGAATTTTCAGAATCATGGCATCTTTATGACTGCAGAGTAACCTGACACCAAACCCAACCTCTATAATGCCTGGGATGCCAAAGATGATAAGATAGTGGTTCTGTAAGGCATGTAAGAAAGCCAGACCCAGGCCCATTCTGTCTTGTAGGTACAGTAGTATCAGAATGTGTAAAGCACTTGCATTATATATATTCTTTTTTATTGATTGTCAGATATGTCATTCAAATGGGAGTAGGTAGTGAGTTTGCAATCACACATTATACCTGATGTGCAAAAGTCAAATGAAAGGAATAGTTCCATCTATCCATCCATTCATTAGTTATACCTGCTTATTATAGATAGGGGGCTGGATTTGATGCCACCTGACATTGAGATAGCGTAATTGAAACCAATTCAAGGAGCGCTGTTGTTTTTCTTTTTTTTCTTTTTTCGCTTTTTTCAGGCCTTTATTTGATAGTAGAGAGACAGGAAAGGCTGGAGAGAGAGGGGATGACATACAGCAAAGGGCCCCAACAGTGCTTTCCTTAATGAACTGGCCTTATTGGATGTGACAAGCTGTTCTATGTATGTAATCACCTGAGAGATCTGACACTAGTGGGTATTGTAACCTCCAGCCTCTCACACAGATGATTTCCTTTATTGGTCTTCTCTGGCTGCTTGTCAGACAAGATGTCTGCTGAGCTTCCAGTTTCAGCAAAAGCTCAGCACCACTCCTTTATCTCCTAACATAATGCAGACAGAATTTGTGCTGAGGACTGGTAGTATTATTATTAACCTTTTCAAAGTGTAGTCTTCATTAGCCCTTCAAATATAAGTCAGTTGTCTCATGGGGTTGATTCTTTATTGTCAACAACTGTGAAATAATTGGCAGTTTCACAACAGGTTTGTGAAGCTCTAAACAAACATATTTGCTAGTCTAACCAGTGAATGTGATAACAATGTCAGCAACTGCTTTTATGAAGACAATTATCTACCACCTTGGAGTGATGTACATCGAGGATGGTAATGTTAGACAACTGCCACAGCAATGGTAGCTATGTTGCTCTGTAGCACTCTCAATTTCCCGAAGGTTTCATGGTATCTACCCTGTACGACACATCAGGGAATTATATGGCAGGAGGCTAGGGATAAGAGGCATAATTAACCAACAATATTATTAACACAAGATGAAATGCTGTAGAAGGGCAACTGTAGCATTGTGTTGTTCTTCAAACTTATGTTTCTTGAGTATTGGTTAGTAGGTTGCTTAGTGTCATTGATCAGGCATTGAACTCACAGGTTAACTCTGTTTCTCTTGTTTCTTATACGATCCTGTGGGTCTCAGAGGGTTATCACTGAGTGAGAGATGTTGAAAACAAACATTTCGGTTTATTATGAGACTATGGCGGGCCGCTATACATTAGTTAATGAATGGGAAACCCTGAATCAGATGCCGTTATGCTAAGTCTGTCATTATACACTGCTCAAAAAAATTAAAGGAACAGATTGAAAACACATCAGATCTCAATGGAGGAAAATATCATACAGATATCTATACTGATATGGACTGGGTAATGTGTTAGGAATGAAAGGATGCCACATTGTTTGATGGAAATTAAATGTTGTATCAACCTACAGAGGGCTGAATTCAAAGTAAAAAAATGATGCAGGCTAGTACATTTTGCTGAAATGTCATTGCAGCAAATCAAAATGGTACTCAGTAGTTAAGTATGGCCCCCACATGCTTGTATGCATGCCTGAAAAAGGCATTGTCATGCACCAAGAGGAACCCAGGACCCACTGCACCAGCGTAGGCTCTGACAGTGGGTCCAAGGATTTCATCCCGATACCTAATTGCAGTCAGGGTGCCGTTGTCTAGCCTGTAGAGGTCTGTGCGTCCCTCCATGGATATGCCTCCCGAGACCATCACTGACCCACCACCGAAGCGGTCATGCTGAATGATGTTACAGGCAGCATAACGTTCTCCACAGCTTCTCCAGACCCTTTCACATCTGTCACGTGTTCAAAATGAACCTGCTCTCATCTGTGAAACGCACAGGGCACCAGTGGCCGACCTGTCAATTCTGGTGTTCTATGGCAAATGCCAATCAAGCTCCACGGTGCCGGACAGTGAGCACAGGGCCCACCACAGGATGTCGGGCCCTCAGGCCACCCTCATGAAGTCTGTCTGATTGTTTGGTCAGAGACATTCACACTAGTGGCCTGCTGCAGGTCATTTTGTAGGGCTCTGGCAGTAGGTTTGGGTATCGTTTGTATTTTAACGATTCTGATTCCAATTATGGCTATCGATTCCAGTTCATAACGATTCTCGATTCCAAAGTGAAGGAGAGGGAGACCGGCTCAACACGTCAAACATGCTACACTCGTTGATTTGCATACCATGCTGGCGAAGATGTTTTATCATATTCGTAGTACATCCTCCCTTGCACGAATTAAGTTTGGCATAGGTGTTGCACTGTGCCGACCCGTCATTTTTCCTGAACAAAATGAAGCCACGCTTGCTGCTGCCGTGGTCCATGGTGACACCAATGATGATTCTACCCAGAGACTCATGTGCTGGCTACGCTTTAAAAAAAATTCACAGCTTTGTGGACCAATAAATGGATAGATTTTTGTGGACTAACCATGGTCACAGTAAAAATTTATCGCGTGGCCCAGCGTCTTGCAAGTGATATTAGTTTAGGAATCAAAAAGCAGAATTTAAATAAAAATTTCTTAACGAGTCCTTTGGAATCTGAATTTTGGAACTGGTTCTAATTTGGCACCGGTTCTCGATGCCCAACCCTATCTGGCAGTGTTCCTCCTTGCAAAAGGAGCAGATACCGGTCCTGCTGCTGGGTTAAGGACCTTCTACAGCCCTGTCCAGCTTTCCTAGAGTAACTGCCTGTCTCCTGGAATCTCCTCCATGCTCTTGAGACTGTGCTGGGAGACACAGCAAATCTTCTGGCAATGGCACGTGTTGATGTGCCATCCTGGAGGAGTTGGACTGCCTATGCAACCTCTGTAGGGTCCAGGTATCGCCTCATGCTACCAGTAGTGGCACTGACCTTAGCCAAATGCAAAACTAGTGAAAACAGTCAGAAAAGATGAGGAGGGGAAAAAATGTCAGTGGCCTCCACATGTTAAAACCATTCCTGTTTTGGGGTTTGTCTCATTGTTGTTAATTTCATTAACACCAAAGCAGCTGAAACTGATTACAACACACTCTGCTACTTATCTGACCAGATCAATATCCCAGAAGTTTAATTGACTTGATGCTATACTCTGCTTAAAAATTGTTCCTTTAATTTTTTAGAGCAGTGTATAATGATTGACTTTTGTTTGACTTTCTTTTTTTGTTTTACTAATTTGGGATTCTCCTTTTCCCCCACTCACACCTTTGGGTGGTCAGTTTCTCCTTGCAGTATCTTAGCTGTTCCTAGGACTGCACTCTTCTGGACAGAGATCTCGGATGTTGTTTCTGGAATCTGTTGGTGTCACTCTCCCAGTTTAGGAGTCACAGCCCCGAGTGTTCCGATTACCACGGGGACCACTGTTGCCTTCACTTTGCACATCTTCTCTAGCTCTTCTTTCAGCCCTGGGTATTTTTCGAACTTCTCGTGTTCCTTCTTCTGGGTGTTGCTGTCGCTTGGGATTGCTACATCTATCACTACTGCCTTCTTTTGCTGTTTGTCCATTACTATTATGTCCGGTCGGTTCGCCACCACAAGTTTGTCAGTCTGTATCTGGAAGTCCCACAGGATCTTGGCTTGGTCATTCTCAACCACCTTTGTAGGTGTGTCCCATTGTGACATTGGGACTTCCCGCCCATGCTTGACACAGATGTTCCTGTACACTATGCCAGCCATTTAAAGGATTCTCAGTTTGGGACCATCAACTTCACTGGTGTGAGTTTAAGAAATAATTAAAATGTGGTCCTGGGACAATTACAAAGAGAATTTAATCTATTTCTAATAAATATAATAGTTGCATCAGCAGCTCAGTTATCAAGACACTAAGAATAACCACAATAAAAATGTAAATCACACTTGCCGAAAATAGAAACAAAAAATTAAATATAGTATAGAGTATAAAATTAGCATAAAAGAGCAGAATTGCCAATCTAGGAAAGTAAAGGAACCAAGAAATATGAGCAAAAAGAGCAATTGTGCAAAATGGCAAAATGGCAAAATAATATACATATATGCATGCTATAAACAGTATGTACAGATGATGATAGTGTAACAGTGTGTTCACCGGTCACACAGCGGTGAGCTATTGTAAAGACTTATGGTGGAAGGTAGGGAAGATTTCCTAAATTGTTTTATGACAGCGGAGCTGAATGAGTCTGTTGGAAAACAAAATCTGCTGTTGTTGTAGTGTGGGATGGATGGTCCATGATAGAGAGAAGTTTGTTCAGTGACCTCCTGTTCCTCACTGACTCAAACGACTCCAGGTATTGTCCAATAACAGTTCCGGCCTTGTGAATGAGTTTATTGATCCTGTTGGCATCTCTAGCACTGATGCTGCTCCCCAAGCAGACCACAGAACAGTAGATGACACTAGCAACCACAGACTGGTAGAGGATCTCCAGCATCTTGTTGCACACATTGAAAGATCTGAGCTTCCTCAGAAAAAATTGTCTGCTCATCCCCTTCTTGTATACAGCGTCAGTGATGGTCCTCCAGTCCAGCCTGCTGTTCAAGTGGACACCCAAGTACTTGAAGTGCTCGACAGTGCCAACCTCCTCACCCATGATGTTTATGGGCTTGGTTGCAGTTCTAGTCCTCCTGAAATCGACCACCACATCAGACAGCCACACATACTGGGGCCTATCTGACATATAGTCAGTGATCCAGGAGACTGTTGGTGTGCTGACACCCGTCCTGAGCAGCTTCTCACTCAGTAGAAGTGGTTGGATGGTATTAAAGGCACTGGAGAAATCAAAAAACATGATGGGGAGTTTTTGAAACTTTATCGGGGAGATAAATCGAAGGAATTGAAACTCCAAGAGAACAGTGAGAGAGGGGCAGGAAAATCAAAAGGGGAGGATGCATGCAAGCAGGATGCATATTTTATAATGTATCAGAGTCAGATAATTTATATCATATATAATATATCATTAATATAGTTTAGAATTATCAGTGTGTTTTTGTGCCAGATTCAGTTGTGGCGGGAGGAGATAATAGAACAGACGCGGAAACCCAGCAGACACCCAGGGTGACGCTAGTGACGACGCAGGATTTCTTTCTTTGGTAAAAGTTGGAGCTTTTTTATGAGGTGCCAGTTCATAATAGCAGCTAACTTCGCTGCAGGTGCAGGATTGCCTGGCCTCTGCCAGTCAGGTATCGTTCGTTCGTTCGTTCGTTCGTGAGTGAGTGAGTGAGTGAGTGAGTGAAAATAAAATGATGGTTTAATGTAGGTTTAGAATATTGCCCTAATCTGGTAAATGGCAGTTTATTCAATTTATTTTACATTTATTTTTGGTCTTGCTCCCCCGGTAAAATCCAGTGTTGGTTGGGAGCCTAACTGTACTGTCGAGATTTATCCAACCTAATAGTCATTTTTCCTCTGAGTTTTGGTGCTGTTCCACTAGTTTCTAAACTTTTCTGTCCCCAAATTCTTACATTTCCCTTTTGACTGAAAGCTTCTGATTTTTTTATTATTTTTATTTTGTTTTGGCCATGTAAAGGGTGTCGGTTCACTGAAAATTACAGTGGGGGGATAAATCGGTACAAATAATTTTCTACTTTTGTAAATATTGTTTTCTTTTCCCATCAGAAGTACTGTTTCTTGCTTTAATTAACCTGGGCCACTTTATTTCTAATTAGATTGAGGCACTGGCTTTCCTGATTCTAGTGGTGTATAATCATGTTTATATTATCTCAGGAACAACTAATTAACAAGTGGAAACTATGAATAACACCAGGTGTTTATATTTTACATTTCTCCATCAGTCTATGTTAGTTGTTTCACTGAATGATGGACTATGACTTCTCACAAAAGAGCAGGAAAAAACAAGCCCACTGGTCATCAGTGCTGTGCTTAATGTCACTAGCTGTCACAGCTGAACAATGTTGATTCACCTCCAGTGAATAGTCTGTGTTTGTGTGTCTGTGCTTATGTGTGCAGCCATGAAACACAGTAGTGCTAAGCTGCTTAACTGGAGTGTGAGGTCTTTGGTTGATGGTGTATTGGCCTGGTTGTGGGCCAATGATTTTTCTGCTAGGCAAATGGTAGTCAATGTTTTTGTAGTAGTCCAAAGACTGAGACTGATTGGATTATATATTGGATTATGTTTGATAGGCAGAATGATCCTGCAGCTATTAGTAAATCGTCTTGAGATTAATTGGCCATTCAGTGGGCAATATATTCTCATGCACAACTCTCATACCTTTTTATATATACTGCGGTTCCCTTACAAGACTAATCCATTTTAAAGTCTTTCTAGGCACTCAGGTCAGAACACATGTGCAGAAGCTAAGAATAGGTCTCTGCGCACACAGTTATGTAATGGTCTAAAACCTTCCATTAATGCTGACTGTTCCACATTAGGTATAGACTATTTGCTTTGATCCTGCAGGCATAAAGCAAACTTTCAAAAGCCCAAAATATCGAGAAAACTGTCCTCTGTCAACATACTGTGTTTTAAAAGATGGTCACACACTTGAAAGAGTGCCACTTCAGTCAGCATATATTACATCCGTTTAGTGATGCTTGTAGGAAGTATAGCCTAAGTGCAGTCTAAAATGAATTGGCACAGGTTCTCTCCTGATTGTTTTTAGTAGATCACTGTGAAAACTACAGCTACATCATCATGGAAGCTTCGAGATTGCAAAAGAAACTTATCAAGTATCTGGGTATTAACTATATTCTATAGGGCCGGTCAGCTACAGCTTGTCAGTTACTGATCATGTAAACCTGTTTTCTGTTAGTAAACATGACAGGGTTTTTTGTGGGTGGAGGCTAACACTGGCTAGCAAATTTTGTTAACTTGTTTTTTAACATTGGCTGTACAAAATACGAGTTTCTTTGAATACATACGGTCACTCATACTCCGGGGCCATGTCTGTTACTGGGTGTCAATGGGACCAGATTGGGAGACCCGTACACGCTCACTCAATAGATGGATGATCTAGCAGGATTACCTACGGTGGAATGGCCAAGCACACACACCTGACACACAAAATATGTCTTCTATGGCAATTGTATAAAGGTAGAGGACACTTTCCTCTATGTTTTGTCAGTTAGCTAATGTGCTAAACCTATTCCTCCTAGTTCCCCAATTTCTGATTAGGCGGGCGTGACAAACCTTTAGACACATATAACAGACGATGCTTAATTTAACCTTACATGATATGAAGTGTGTGCTACAAACAAATGCATTTTTGATGATAGCCTTAGTCCAATTCTTTCGTCATATCACGTTTAACCATTATGTTAGTTGTCTTCAATTTGGAGCTATTACTGCTTCGATTGTGGCACCCAACGACTCAACAACACAGCAAGGTGACATTGTCGGTATATTATGTAGACTACTATAACGCTGTGACATAATCACAATGCGGCACTGAAAGGGTTTATTGGGATTGGCTGTTACAACCCTGTGTTAAAGGAGGCCGAACCCCAAATGTGTGTGTAACTTTTATAAAAGCCCTGCGGACCACACCAAACAAGGGCTCAGTGTATGCGTCTACCTATTGTACTGTGGACATGTGGTGTAGTCAATGTAATAATGACCTGTGGTTTACTGTGCTCATCTGTCTGCTAATAAAGCACTGAGAGAGCGAGAGAGGCATGCTAGATAAACCTACCCAAGTGAATGTCTGTCTGCTGAGAAATGTAGGCCATGAGAAGAAGGCCATCACACAAATGCCTATGCAGGACACTCGTCTGCTATCTCTTGCGCACACCCAGTTTCACCTTCAGCTTCCCTTTGTTTATCAAGCTCTGGCCCATTTTAACTTTGGTGCTCTTGCTACATGTTCATTTCCTCTGTGCATGCTAAATGGTTACAGTGTGACCCGTTTTGACTGGATCCAGGAAGCATTACTTCTCTTCCTTATGGAGGTACTTTTAAGGAATGTTATCTTAATTATAGCCCACGTACTTAAATGGCTTTTTCCGCTTCCCTTTTAGATGAGAACGGTTAGATTGTGTTGTTTCTGGGACCCAGGCTCATCCTCTGTTGAAACTCGCTCACATATGGATACTAAGGTCTTGTATATGTTTCGCGCAGTATAAACAAGAAGACAAAATGGAGACTTCAAGTTATATGTATGGGTGGCTGTGGCTCAAGAGGTAGAGTGGGTCGTCCATTAATCCCAGGGTTGGCGGTTCGATCCACATGTTCGATCCTGTCCATTGTGATGGGAAATATCTCAGTTGTTGTGACCATGTGACCATGCTGAAGAAAAGTTGGAGGCCCAGGTGATTTCAAAGCAGAAGTATTTACTGAAGCTTGGCAAAGGAGAGAATCGATCTACATTGACATCATAACACACTGTAATGCCAACCAATTCTATGTCATTATCTCCCCAGCAAGATGTATTTATACCGTGTAAGAACGTCCCCATAAGGAGGCCTTCCTTTCAGATATGACCTTTAACCTGCAGCTAACCACTGGCTCAAACTGGCTCAGCTAACACAATCTTTGAGCTGCTCCATCTTCCTTCACGACCTTGCTGTTGTTTTCCTTACAATAGTCACAATAAATCTATCTGACCTCTAGTCAGTAAGTAGATAGATGCTGGCTCTTCAATCTGTCGCTTGTCTTACTCTCTCTAAATGTTCATGGGTCAGAAAATTCCTTCCCATCCACATGTCGAAGAGTCCTTGGGCAAGACGCTGAACCCAAAGTTGCTCCAGTTGAAGGACTTTGAAATGGATTTGTCGCGGGACAGGGAGTCAGTGGAGTTTTTGGAGGACAGGGGTGATGTGGTCACTAGAGCAGGAATGGGTGAGCAGCTGGGCAGCAGAGTTCTGGAGATATTGGAAGTTTATTTAGAACTTTGGATGATACGCAATAGAGAATGTTGTTGCAGTAATCCATCCTGGATGTGATGAAAGCATGGATGATACCATGGGTTTCATATTCTAAGGTTTTGGCAGCCGAAGAAACAACAGAGACCACTCTGTGCACCTTGCTCAGTAAAATATATCCAAATATTCTCTGTGTTTGCAGTGAGACTGGGTTAATCTATTATCCCTGCTATCTCAACGCTCTCCTGGCTAATCCACTGCACACACTAAGCAGCTTTCACATAGAGATCGCGATAGGTCAGTCTGCCGGTTTTAGCCTGCTTTCATACTAGAAACCTTTAATTGCTGTGGCAAGTTTGATGGGTTTCTCACTAACTGCTTTATTTCTTGTAAACTGTTTTATGTGCTTTGTTATTGATTAGGAACCCTGCGTCTTGGAGTTCATTGTATTTTTGCACTCATAACTTTGACACAGTTTTGTTTGTGTGGTTGTAGGCAGTGTTCGTACAAAATCTTAAACATTGGAAAATGCTTAATTTTATTTATATGTTTTCAAGATTAGGAATATGCTTGAATTCAAATATACTTTTTGAAAAATGCTTGACTTTCAACATAATCTGGTGTTTCATGATATACACAATCACTTATGTAAATCAAAAATCTTTTAATATTTGAAATGATACAGTCCCATATTTGTTTGTTGTCTGCTGGCATTTATTGTAACAATTTAGATGGGATGATAAAGGCTTTGAGAGTCTGAAACCCTTTGGTTTAGGTACCTTCAATGGGCTTCAAAAATTTAATTTTGAATCTTGAATTTTACTCTTAAAAAGCTGTACAAAACCTGTGTAGGTTTTAGTTGTATTTGATTTGTTGACTCGTTGCTTTATGTCTGTGTGAATGCAGGTGTCTCCTCTGCAACCTTGTTGCACTCAAAGTCCTTGCGCGGCCACAGAGACTGCTTTGAGAAATGCCACCTCATTGCCAACCAGAAGCTGTCACGTTCAAAGGTCTCCCGAAGTGCCTATGAGGGCATGAAGCTGGCCCTCAGCCAGAAACTGAACCGCATTATCCAGCACGCCCAGAACAAAGACTCAGTCTCCTCCAACGGCCCCAGCAGACGTGGTGCCAAGCTTCTTTGTTACAGCCAGCAGAGTGACTGCAAGCTGCTGCCCCAGTCGGATGCCCAGGTGCCCCGCTACACGCCCCGCTGGGACACGGGCAAAGCAACAGGGCTGCCTGATTACACCATGGGGATGTTGGAGTGCCACACAGCGGAGGAGCTGGGGCTGCTGCAGGAGTCCCAATCTGCCGTTTGGTCCAATGATGGTAGGAAGGGTCTGCACAGCCGGAACCCATCATCGGGAGGAGGACAGACCCAGCACAGACACCAGGTCCACAACAGAGATGAATGTGAGCACATTTAAGTATAATTCTGTGTTTTTTTTTGTTTTATGTTTTTTTGTTGAAACTGTAATTACTTTAGGTTTGTCAGTGTGTAATTGAAGCAGTAGTGGAAGGTTGATTATTCTTCTTCTTTTGAAGGAAGAGTAGTTTAGACAATATGTCTCCAGAAGTGGAGATCCCTGTGATCTCCCTAAGATTTCAAAAACCTCCAAGCACTTCTTCGTTCCGTTCAATTCAATTTCTATTCAGTTTATTTTATATAGCGCCATATAAGCACCACCATGAGCATGCACTAGGTGACGGTGGCAAGGCAGAAACCTCGAGCTGAACCAGACTCTGGGTGGATGGTCATCTGCCTCGATCGGTGAGGGAGAGAGAGAGAGAGAGAGAACGAGAGAGAACAAACACACAGACTCCGCAGATCCAGACACCACAGCAGCAGCGGTCCGCATCGACAGATCCAGACACCACAGCTCCGGAGGCAGAAACACTTGCAGAAGGAGAGAGAGACAGAGAGAGAGGGGAGAGAAAGGGATGCGGTTGAGTTAGTAACAAGCTAATGGGCATTAAAGAGTGCGTACAGATGAAGAGGAGAGAGGAGCTCAGTGCATCTTGGGAAGTCTCCCGGCATTCTAGGCCAATAGCACCATAACTATGGGGTGGCTCAGGGCTCACCCAAGTCAGCCCTGCTATAAGCTTTATCAAAGAGGAAAGTCTTAAGCCTTCTCTTAAATGTGAGGAGGGTGTCTGTCTCCCGTACACAGACTGGAAGCTGGTTCCACAGGACAGGAGCTTGATAGCTGAAGGCTCTGGCTCCCTTCGTTAAAAGCCAGCAGGAACAGAAGATACTGTACATTCTTACTTGGTCTGTCCTTCATCTTCATACAGTATGTCCTTGGCTTTCTCATGTTTCATCACAACTAAAGCTGCTTATGATGACAGACTACTTAAATGTCCCCATTTAAATGATGTACTTTTAAAAGAAAGATGACAGGCACAGGTACACGGTTTGCACACATCACTACATTAGTTCTTTATCAACCTCCAACACTCTCTCATCTGAATATCTTAAAACTGAAAATGGGCAGGAAACAATACAATTTAGCAATTTTAGGTGTTTCACCTAAATATGTAAACACTGGTTAGTAGTATCAGTTGCAGTAATGGCACGATATAGCTGTTCTCATTAACATATATTTATTTTCTGTTCTCAGACAGCGGAACGAGTATGAAATCTGATCCCGACTCACAATATATGTTGACCATTGGTCCTCAACAAGTTCCTGCGATGCAGATAAAGTCATTATTGTACAGTCACGACATCATCATACAAAATAAACCAAAGCTCTGCTGTGAGATTGGATGTATTGTCATTTATAATGAGGTTAGAAACAACAGACGGTTGTCATATACATACGTACAGCCACAAAGCCTGTGTTAACCACATCTGAATGAACTGCTGTGTTTATTCTTGAAAAACCTGAAGAAAGCTCAACTGTTTTATAAATGTGTCTCCAGAAATGTGTCGGACTGAACAATGAATCAAAATATTATCGAAATTGCGATACGGCCAAGTGAAATCAGAGGAGCTGCAATTGTTTGATAAAGGTCAAATGTGTCACAACATGAAGCATTGTGGTGCTACAGAGATGCCCCGACCTACAAATCATATTCTCCAGTTGTGAGCATTATGCAGATTATGCTTGTTTGGTACACATCCCAGCAAAAATCCCATCGTCATCATCATTTCTATATTTATTTCAGTGAAAATCACTAAAATCAGCACTCAAAATAGTCCCAATATATGATTTGATTTATTTATTTTTTGCTTATTGTTTAACCCTACTGAAGATCAGATGCTCTGCTTCACAGCGTTTCCAGTGGACAGATGCTGTGTACATTCGGTGTGATGTTCCCTAATAAAAACTGTTTTGTTTTTTTCCTTGTAGTGACTAAAATGAGTGTGGACGAACTCCGTCAGCTGAATGACCAGCTATTGATGCAGGTTCAAAGTAAGCGTTTTTGTACTGGCATTTTCTGTTAAGTTGTGCATTACAGCAGATTGAACACAACCCTTTGATATAAATGTATTACAGTTTGAATAATATGTTTTTTTTAAATGAACATTATTGGTCATCTTCTATCTGTAATGCTCATATCTAATAAATGCCCATATTAGATTCTTTGTGCCCTCGCAAAAGAGCAGCATTAGTACAAAGGGTTTTACCTTGAGCAGAAACAGTCAGAGTTTAGGCTCACAGATTCAGAACATACGACTCAATAAAGTAGGGGATAATTAATATAGACTGGAAGGCTTCTCTAGTCAACACATCATCTTCTTCCATGTGACCAGCTGTTGAATTGGGCACTGTGTAATGCTCGCTCATGCATACCCCGCCTGTCTGGCCACTCCATTCTTCATCAGTAAGCCCTATTGTTTGCTGCACACAGTAGCAGCTAAGCTACACACACATGTCATCTAAAGCAAGTTTTATTTTGACCTCAGCAAGGTCAAGTACCCAGTAGGCTGAGTCATTAAAGAACATTGTTGTGACAGCTTTTGTCCCACACTTTTTTTTTTGAACTGACGCCAATCATCATTAAATGTTTTTCATATTTTCATATTCAGCCTTCTATTGTGAGAGTTCAAATGAGCCTGACTGTTACCAGTGTCAAGAGGAAAATGATGTGAGCTAATGTGGGATGTCCTCTGATGAATTGAAGTCTAGTGGCTGCCTAGCCTACACATTCCTACACTTCAGGAGCAGTCGGTTGCACACATTTCATTACAGTAATCGGATGGGATGTTATTGCTCATCCTAAATTATTTAGGAGCACCACACATGCCCAAGATTTCTATGATAAAAAGTACTGTGTTATATTGGAAATGTTTCCATGTCCATAAACTTGTTTTAATGACTTCTTCAGCTGCTACACATACATCCTTGACAGAAGCTGTTAATTAGATGATTTTTTGGGGGTATGTTAAGTAGATTTTCTGTCATGTTGTCTTTGCTCTCTGCTCCTTCAATAATCGTTATTATTGATTTTCTTTATCTTGTTTGTTTCATTCATTTGTTTGCCTGTGCATAAGTTGACCTTGTGTGTGAATGAAGCTGCTGATTCCCATTTTCTGCCTCTCTCTCCCTCCACAGAGGTCTTTGAGGAGCTGACCATGGCCGTGCAGGAAAAAGACTCGTTGGCGTCAGAGCTGCACGTGCGTCACATCGCCATCGAGCAGCTATTTAAGAATTGTGCCAAGCTGCCCTGGCTGCACATCAGCAGGGCCGGGGTCAAGGCCAGCAGCAGCGGCAGCGGCAGCCCAGTGGAATGAGGTGGCTTCTGTCTGTGCTGCTGGGAGGAAGCTGACAAACACTTCAACATGCTGGCTGCAGCGAGGCTGAAAGGCCTTCATGTATACGGAGTGACTTTTACAACACGATTGTGACGTTGAGTTGTTAAACCGGCATTAGAGCAGCATTAAGGGCTGGGTTGACATCGCCCCCTTTCTCGTGGTTGCAGTGATGATGCAAGGATTAACGGTGGCTTGCAGTTTAAAGTAAAATTGCTGGTCTGGCATGTGACCTGAATTCCAACCAACTCATGTACCCATGATGCATGTTAATACCATATGGGATGGGGCTCAGAGTGTCCTGGCCCCAGAACATGATCCTTAAAGAATATATTTTGACCATAATACAGACTGAAAAACAGCGCGTCTGCATCATTTTACATAAATGGTTGTTTTCTTTTTATTTTCTTTTATTTAGTTTGCCATCAAACACTTTTCATTGTTTTTCATTTTCTGTAGATGCAAGGTTATTTTTTCTTTCTTTATGTTAGGTATGGGTTTTAGCACTGCTTAATGCTCCTCCATATGAGTATTTTGTTACATGGCTTTGATGAATATCTGATGCAGATTAGCTGAATGATGTCTCTCATTTTTATACCATCAGGCACGGCCAGCAATAGTGTTTGATTACTGTTCTAATTTAAAACATTAACAAGGTTGAAGCTTTTTCCTGCAGCTGCACACTGGCAATGTAATGCCTTCAGACTGCCCTAATTTGATGTGATAGTTTGTGAGAACTGTGGTCCTCTGAAATATCTGCAATTTTGTAGATCAGATCAGGAAATTGCAAATAATTATACATACTAAGACAGCTTTGCAAGATTTCTCTTTAACAGAAATCATATAAAATCAGGAAAGAGGCATGGGCAAGTGCAAACCAACACCCAAAAGCATCATCGCAACAAAGACGATGAATCAGAGTGTGAAAGTTAACAAGGCTGTGCTCGCTGTGCAGGTTTATTAGTTTGGGGTGGGAAATTAGCAGTCACCAGCCAAATGCTGGTACAACACGAAAGTGGCTGGTAGATTTCCGACACAAAATAATGATTTACTGTTGAGTGGCTGGTAAATTTGAACATTTATCGGTTAGTGGCTGGTAGATGTTCACATTTTGAAAAGTTAATTTCCCACCCTGAGATGTCCACGAACTTTGTAACATCTGGTTGGCAAGCAGTTACTGGAAATATCAGTTAATAAACAAGTGATTGGTATTTTGTTCAGCTTTTAGGTTTATTGTAAAGTATGATTGCTGGTGACATTTACTTGATATTTAGGACAGAGCTGTTTGTAGTCTGTTGTATAGCTGTCAAGCACAAGTCGTATGCATGGCTATACAGTGAATGAGCGCAATCAGAAGAGGAAAGGTTAAACTATTGAAAAACAATTTCAGCTGCCAAACCAAAGTCTTTATTTCTAAACTGCAAGCATTTGACATAGATTCCATTAACAGAGGAAGATGCAATACCAAACTGATTTAAAACATGTGTGGCTTAGTGATTTACTTCTGTGTTTGCTTCAGTGTGTGTAATAATGAAGCATAGATTTTTAGTCTAAAGGTGTTGATGTGGAAATGTTCTCAAGTACACATGATGTATGTTTTATGATTTGTTTTATTTATCTTTCATGTGCAGTGTAAATTTGGTTATCGCTCCTGTATTGATGTGTGAGCGCTAAGTTGACATTACAGCAATACAAATGGGATAGTTTAGTCTACTGTGCCTCTGAAGGTTCCTGATTTTTAAAAAAAAGGAGACAAAGAAGGATGCAGGGGATGGTATTAACAGTTTGTTTTAAGCCAGCAGTTTTGGTTAGTGTATTATTCAGGAACCCTATGCAAGAAAGAGACAAATAAATCAGAAGCCTTATTATGTAGAAAATATCTCAAAGAATATTGGTCATCTGAGTTTTCCTCAGAGAGGTCACAGCTACTTGGGTATAATAAGCTGGGGAAAGATGAGGTATAATCAGATTGTTGTTTAGAAAAACTCAGCATTGTCAGCGTATCTCTTGTGCTCTCTCTTTGTAAGAGATTAAATGTATTTGACCCCTTTCAGGGTCTAAAGTTAAAGCTTTTAGCTCCATTATAAACTTTTATCTTGGTTTTGTTTGGATAACTGCCTTCAGTGTGCTTGAGTGTTTGAGAGGATTCAGAAAAATGCAAATATTCAAACATTATTTTATTATTTGTGTTTGAATTGTGAATGCTGTGTATGTTTGTATACTGTGGAAACATGCCTGGGCCTATGCCTCTGCTCAGCAGAAAATGCAGGCTGCCTGGTTTTGGCTGTCTGTTTTGGCAGTCGCATTATCATTTACTGGAGAAGTAAGCACACCTGTTATACTTCCGCCTCCTTCCTTTTAGATTTGACTCTTTGCTCATTTGTTTTCAAATGTTGAACAAGGCTGCATTTGTCTTGTGTGTTGTTTTACATTCTCTTTATTGTGTGTGTTCATGGACCTTAGACGGGCTGTGTGATTTGTGCTTAAGTGACAGTTTGTATTTTTTGTAAACATATTTCAATAAAATTAAATTATTTTTTACTACATACTGTGATACTGTATGTTGGTATTTTCCACATTGTGGCCACTGCTACAGGGACGTGGTTGGTAAGGCAGTGGTTATCAGTGGTTTGCATCAGTATAAACTGCATTATGGTATTTTCTGAAAAACCATGTGTTTTTTACTGACATTTTAAACTGTATGGAGTGAAATATGCACAGTCTTCAATCAATCAATCAAATTTTATTTATATAGCGCTATATCATAAAAAAGTTATCTCATAGCACTTGTTAATGTGGAGCAAGTCCAAGCCAACTCTATAGTCTATAGTCTTGCATACTTAAGAATCTAACTGGTACTATGATTGACATTACTGTCAACAGAGGCGCCACAAAATATGGCTGCAGACATTGTGTAAGTGCTAAGTTCACCAGCATTTCACCTGATTATGACCCAACTGTTGACTTCTGTGCCTGTTGCATAGTGTGGTAGATGGAGGCTGGGTTCCCCCTTGTGGATAAAAAGGGTTTATATATTGTACTATAAATGATCCTAGTGGTTGTAATGTGTTATTCCCGGGAAATGTGCACAACACAGCTATGTTACGTGCTAACCTTCACAAGGATTGAGTGACCTTTGACATAATGTTTTGAGAAACAACATTAAACTTCAACAATGAGAGCTTTTACGGAATGATGGGGCCATGTGGGTTTAATGATTTCCAAATTAAAATAAAGGTCTGAACACCTATACCTGGTTATCCGATGAAATGTGTATAGATGTCCGTGTAAGCAACGTCTGGTCACTGTGTCATTGATCCACTTGGACGGGGGCGGGGGACTGATGACGCATGACTGCTGATCGATCGAGCAGTAATTTATCACGGTGATCACAAACGTTCAGGCAAGGTCACGTGATACTTCTTAGACAGACCGTTAAAACAAGGGGTTGTTTAATGCGAAATGAATTCATTCAAAACCTATCAAAGCTGTAGTCCAAACGCATCTCAAATTACATAGACGTCTATATAAGGTGCGGCCGTGACGTTTAGCGAAGTCAACGCTTTGAGTCACGTAATGAGTTTGACTCGCTCCTTGACGAGCACATACTCGGACCAATGAATGCGCTACAGTCGTGTGTTTGGCATCAATGTGAATGAGCTGCAGGCGGGATTTGTGTTGTAAAGGGCGGGGTTAATAACCGAACCTCAAGGGTTCTTCTGTTGCCCAATTACCCCATAGTTTGACCTACGACCCCATTCTCAGTGATTCACCCTTGGATACTTCCTGTAGATCTCTCCTTGCTAGGCAAAAAGAGCAGCTGTAAGGAGTGTGTTTTACATCCACACAGATAACAAATGCCTACATAGAAAATAACTACTACAGCTATATTCAAATGTATACAGATGCTTTGAAGAACCTGGCAAAATTGGTGTTGCGTTTATAGTTCCTGTGTCCAACGCTGAAATGAATAAACGAGTCAGCGATGGGCTGTCGGTGTATACTGGGGAGATGCTGGCAATTTTATTAGCATTGCAGCGGGTGGAAGAGGTGAGACCTTTGAGAGCAGTAGTATGCTCAGATTCCAGCTCGTCTTTAACCAGCTTGAAGCAGCATACAGGAATCTAAGGAAATGAAACAGCGGACAAGCCATGCAAAAGAAGCCACACAAACTAATCAGACTGGCATCACAGCACCCTTTAGTGAAACGGAAATGAAGACAACAATTAAACGAAAGTTGGAAGAAAGGTAGCAAGAGGAGTGGGAGGAAGAGAGGACGGGAAGGTGGTTTTACAGAATTCAAAGAAAAGTGGGCAAAGATGATAATATCCAGGATACGTTTTGGCCATATAGGCTTGAACAATACATTATTTAAAATAGGGAAACATAATACAGGCAGGTGAGATTTTTGTGAGCAGCAAGAAACCATAGAACATGTTCTGGTCCATTGTCCAAAATACAAGGAGGAGAGAAGGGAATTGATACTGTCGGGTTCTAATATTGGAGGAAATCAACTCTAACCATGTTCAGAATTCTTCTCTTTAAAGCCAATTAGTTTTATTCAAAACTGCAAGGTATAAGCAATACAAAATTACTTGATCGATCGAGGGCACCCCACTCCGTGATCCACAGTCCACATTTAAGTAGTTAATCTGTTTCTCACTTTGTAGAATGGCCCTGTTTCCTAAGCTAAACGGTGTTTTTCTACTAATCTGAACTGGGCGCGTCTTTCCTCCGTTGGTCAGCTGGGGCCAGGTCCTATTGGCCCCTTGTTGGCGCGCAGGCGTGTCCACGCCTCTTGGCGCTTCTCCTCGTCCAATGGTGTCTTCGGTCACCCTCTGAAGGAGGGTGTACCC
>JAVQJF010017695.1:0-13874 GCA_036023855.1 Gadopsis marmoratus | reverse complement strand
GTAATGTTTTCCAATTTGGGTGTGAAAGACTAAGAACAAGGCTTTCGAATGAGTTATAATTTAGTTTAGGTTTAGGGTTTAGTCTTAGGCTTGAGTCAAAGATGGCAGCAACTCCACCTCCTCGGCCTGTGCCTCGAGGAATGTAAAAACTATACTATATAACTATATAAATAAAACTGAATTGAATTGAACAGCAGGGAATGAAGTGGGTCCCTACTGAAAAAGTGGGGGCAGGGAGTTAAAAATGAGGGCGTTATTATTATTATGGGTCATAAATAGCAAATCTACACTCAGATTCCAGTCCCTATACCATTGTCCTCATCTGTCCGTCCACCCGGCCATCCGGCTGCTGTGTTGACCACAGGGGTGCAGCTTGTTAGGCAGCTGCTTGAACCCTTTCACCCCACACAGACGTCACTAAACAGATTAATTGGACCAAAGCTGAGCTACAAAAATTGCTGTGTCCCTGCCACTCCTGTTTCTCTGTAGAAGCACTGAATCAGAAAATTCCAGTTACGACACCTTACAGGACGAGACTGACTGACTACACCAGGGGAAAGACGGGGGACCTTTGGCCCAGTTGGTGTAGAGGAGAGGAGACCCAGCTCAGCTTGTGTCTGGCTCAGTAAACGTGATGTGGTCATGACGAATCCTGACGAAGGCCTTGATAGCTATGCAGAGTCAACAGGTTCAGACTTCTCCACTTCCTCATCCTCTAGCCTGTGATGATGCGTCATTTGTCATGTCCAGTCTTTCACAAGAGCCCTATTAATAGCAAAAATCTTGGAAAGAATCAGGTATGCTGTGGCGCAAGGGAGTGTATGAAAAATATTGAGGGGTTAAGAAAAAGTGGAGGGCATTTTTCTTTTTGCTGCAGGATGTGAAGACCGACTTTTTTGGGAGAGTCCTCTGTTTATTTCTAGACCTAAATTTATATTTCATTTCAGCCTTCCTTTGCAATGTAGTTAATAGTTACAACAAAAATAGAAACTTTGCCACATGAAGAGGACAGCAGTTCTATCTCTGCAACAGGGTTTTATTAATGTGTACATTTGACATTAACCAAAATGCAATTCAACTACTAACAGTTTGGTCAGAGATTTGGGTGTGTTATGCTAACGTGGCCTCAAGCATGAGGAGCGGGCTATAGAGGTCTAGTAGGCTCACTGTTTTCTAAATCCACACCCCCAGATTTTGGGGGTACTGAGGACAACAAGTGACATCACCAAACTTTGTGCAGCTAGTACTCCCTTAGACCTGTAAACAGACTTATGTGCATTGTATTGTTGTTCATGCTGTTAGTGCTGGCTGTACAACAACTTGCCCCTTGGGGATAATAACGATAATCCTATCCTATCCTATGTTTAAAATCAGTGCAGTTTCCCTTTAAGTTTTGAGTTGGGATAGATAATAAAACAAGTTAACAATTTGTTCTATTACTTTGACATGTAGTTTTTGTTTCAGTCAAGAGGAGCATTCAAAGAAAATATTTATAACCCTGGGGAGGGTCTTGCTTTGTGATAAGGTTCAGCTCCACTCACCAATTCAATACTTTTCATACAGTCCCTAAATTACTAGTTCAAATTAACATTTTTCCACTTGGTTTACAGATTTTCAGTCTAGATAAAAAATGAGTAAGGCAGCTGCAGTGTTGATGAGTCAGTCTCTAACCTTTTTGTCATTCACCTCCTTGGTGTCTCTCCCTGTAATACACCCGAGGTATGTTAATTCACTCCCATACCTGGAAACAAGGTTAATTTGGAAGCAGAATTGTTGCCATTGGCAATCATTTCAGAAGGCAAACAGGTGAGTGGGAGGAAATAACAAAATCGTGTGAGCGAACAGTGCAGTACCAGAGTGAAAACCTCAAACCATCTGTGTGCACAACAACATGCACAAACCAGAGTAGAAACCACGTCTTTGTGATGCTGAGCGTTGGACGATTACGTCAACACTCCGCATTACGCGGTTCTCTGTTTACACATGATCTCAAGTGACCACTTGTGATTGGATTTAATTTCCCCACTCTATATGCAAATAAACACGTACATAATTTGCAAAAAGCACATTCGTGTTGTTTTCAACCAGAACTTCAAGTGCCTAGTCTAGTATAAATAAATAAAATCATTTTATTGTTGTGGCTTCTTCTTGTTGTTTCGCACTTTAATATAACACCTTGGTGCGTGAATGAGTACGTAGGCCTACTTCTGCTTAAGCAGAAGTCCTTCAGTGTGGCTCAGGACACACATTCTGTACACACGCTAAAAGAATGTAGCCATATGCGGCCCAGACCACCTCCAAATGTCAAGTCAAGTCAAATCTATTTGTCCACTTGTGATCAGATCGCCCAAGACGCATGTTAATGCCAGATGTAAACAGGGCCGCAGTCAGCTGCTGAGACCACTGTTTCCCAAAAACATGTCACAAACCAGTTTGGTCTGCTTATCATGAAAGAAGAAGTAGGGATTAACGGCATCAGCAGCATGAGGATAACGTTAGAGTGAGTGTGTCGATGGGAGGAGCAGCAGTCAGGCTTCACAAGAAGCAGACAACAGTGCTTTTGTGGCTGGAGTCAATAACACATCAGTCAAGCAGACAGGTGAGTTTGTGACTGTTAAACATCCGGAGGACAAAGACTCTGCTGTGGGTTAGGTGCTAATAGACACACAACTAGCAACTGACTGCATAGTCACAACAGTACCAACATGTTGAATGTTACTGCCATGAAAAATGTCTGAAATGTTACAAACACACATTTGACCCTATGAAAACCTGCCAGCTATATAATAAAAAAACATTTTCCATCATGTATTGTTATCTTATGCTCATGAATCACACTGAAACTAGTTTAATTCTACAAATACATTGATGGCAAGCCATCCAATAGGTGTCAAGACATTTCGAACTGGACCAAAGTGGACCAACATTGCCATACTATATGCTATAGCCACACCTCTAACTAGCTAAAAATCAATCATCAATCAAGGTGTTTTTAAAATGAAATATTAGATCATGTAAGATTAAAAGAAGATTTTCCTCCAGAGAGTAGTGGTCTGTTTTGGTGATTTTCTATTCATCGAAGGAATGTTTTGCCAGTGTTTTTCAGCAATCAAGGTACAGTATGTTATCAAGTAGTTCTTAATCTGAGGCATTCTCAGTGTTTGTCTGCGAAATTTGACCTTGTTGCCTCACCGTTTTCCACCTCATTAAACACAAGCCTCATTTACTAATCTACAACTACTTCTACAAGTCTGCTAATCTCTATTACATTATGAATATAAGAATCAGTATGTCCATCTCTGGGGATTTGGTGACGGAAAAGACTGAGAGCAGTCCTGTGTGTAGATATCTCTATAAAATAATAATGCCCACCATCTCCTTTGTTATTGCTACTTCCGTGAATAGCTCTTTTGTTAGCTCAGTGATCACAGTGTATCCATGCAGAGAGTGGCAGGGTACACACACACAGGTGGGCTCAGTGTTTGGACAGCCACTAAAGGTCTATTTTAGCTTCAGAGTAGTCACCTGGAGATAAAAGATCAAGTATCGTTTAGTTTGGGGGGTGGGGGTTGAAGACGTTTTATCAATATTATGTTTTGTTTGAACAGTACCCAGGTAACTCAATATTTAATACAACCACCACTGTTTGCCATGACTCCGCATGACATTTTGTTTAGGATTATCGGTTAACTTGCATGTGTGCATGGAGCCAAACTTGAACTGAACAAAACAGGAAGAAAATACAAAACAGTCAAAACTCTTTTGGGCAAATCTAGAGATTTGCAGCTGAACCTATTATCATTCTGGTTTAGGGGAAAAGACGTCCTGGCTTGTTTGTATTTCTTTGAACCATTCGCAATCGTTTTGTGTGACATTAAGCCCAGGATGCAGCAACAGTGCCCTTCCAAAATAGTGTCAGGGGGGAACTTGCCATTTTCTGTGTGTACTTTGCTAGCTTGGAGGTTGCGGTTGTAGTTTCATGTAGCGACGTGGACTTTGAAGACGATAACAACAGACAACAACAAACACGGACCCTGAGGTCTTTTATTGTTAAATGTGTATACATGCACACATGTGTAGGTGATGCACACAAACACACACACATGCAGGCTGCGTCCAACGATGAAATTCTTTCTCCGTATTTGACCCATCCAGCCATCCTTCCTTCTGAGGACAGCCTGGGGCAGTGGTCATCCTGCACTTTTGCATGTATTTTGAAAGTCACTCTGGATAAGAGTGTGTGCTGAGTTTTGAAAGTGGAAATGGGGAAGGCAAAGTGAGGTGACAAAAAAGATGCCTAGGGTGTCAGAAAACAGGCTGAGCCTAAAGGCAGGCGGGAGGGAAAAGAGGAAACTGGACAGAGCCATTTCAGAGGGAAGAATAGAGAAATGAAAGAAGGAAGAGGGTTTGCTGCAGCAAGTGGAAATTTCAGTTGCATGCTGTCGGACCATTGAGAACCAGCTCTGACCGGTCTTGTCCTGACGCACAGGAAAGGACTGCATCCATCATAAAGAGCAGCCAAGTGGGCCGTAAGATTAGCAAACACCAGCTGATTTACACCAGACTGCATACCACTATCGACCTGACGTCATCTGTTGCTCCTTCCTATTAGGAGTCCAATATTTTTTAAGGCTGAGCTTAGACTGAAAACCAGTTGGCTTTCATGGCAAAAAACAACAAAAACAAAACAAAACACATGAGCGCTGCCACTATAATAACAAATACCAAATAAGTTCTTGTAAGGGTGGAGATGTCGATGAATGACCCGTCTGTGTCTGGAAGGGATTTACAGTCATTCCAGCAGCACAGAAACCCCTAAAACCTACATCCAGCAACCACCTGGAACAGAAATTCACACTGCTACACAAAGCCACATCCTCATGGGCCTGATATCAGTGACTACCACTCTGTCTGACTAGCATGGGTCTCAAATTACTGATCAACTCTTGACCTTCATTAATCTTGTTTCCCCACATCTCCCTTCCCTTCACTTCATGTGGTCACATGCAGAAAACACAGCATGTACTGTTCTTCTTCCATCTCACCCTGCCATCTCCAGCATGGTAAAAACAGTCCACAGGCTGATATCACTGCATTGTTCCCCTCAACCCTTCACCGAGTAGAATGAAGTACTCTGTGAGTTTCATACATTTCCCACCAAATAACATATCACTCATCTTTTCTCCTTCTGTCCCGCCTAGAGGTTTCAGTCTTTAGGGGAAAAAATGTACATAACATATACGTAGCTAAAAACACAAGTATGGCCAGTTTGTTGACTGTTTCACGCAGGGAATCGGTCAGACAATCTGTGAGCCTGTAAAGAGTGTTCCCAAATGGTCTGGTGACACAGAAAAAGGGGGATTGGGAACAGAGGAAATACAGCTTCAGACTGGGAGACCAAGCCCAAAAAGCAGAAGGGGCAACACATGCCACGAGCAAGACAAAGAACAAGAGGAGGAGCCTCTGCCTCTGGGTGTGGATATATGTATATATGTTTATGTAGAGCGGGTCTGGTGGGAACATTTCATGAGAAATAGGAGAGATAATCTGTAACATGAAGCTGTTTACCAGCACAGAAAATATGGGAGGAATGAAGTGCAGAGAGGGAAATAAACACTCCGCCCTCCCCCTCTTCTCCTCAGCTTCACTCCCTGTTTTCCATCGCTGGGACACTGAGAGTGCTGAGTGTGCATCAACAGGAGAGAATGAGGAAGTGAAGCAGATAAAGAGCTAGATAAAGAGTAGAAATAACTGAGAAAGGGGTGAAGGAGCCAAACAGTCCACTTCGGACACATTAGAGGTAGCAAGGTAGGAGTGGAAACAAAGAAAGAAAGCATGATGGTGGAAGAGGATGAAATTGGATTATTTATTTGGATCTAGTGCCAAATAAATAAAAATGCACACACTCTGGGGAAATGGGTGGGTGACCCTGGCCTGTGCCAAGATGCTGTGTCAGAGCTGTTTACCCCCAGGTTACAGGTTTCTTAAATAGTTGTTTCCGTGATAACAACCCCTGAGCCACAGATTCAGGAGAGGGAAGAGCCCGAGCAAAGCATCCACGCAATAGCACTTTAATCTCTCTCTCTGTACTCACACACACACACACACACACACCAGGGTTTCTGCAAGTTCCACCAAGTTAAGACTTTTTACCTGACTAGACCTTTTTAATATCAATACATAGATTGCAATTTAATAGATTTTTCACTATCACACAAACCATTACTAACAAAAGGCCTAGGATTATGTATTATTATATAAGAAACATTTCAGTACTTCCCAGCAGTATATAATGATAATTTCTATTGGTATAATTAATTGAATAAATGGGTTTTTGCTACTAGCTCCTGTAGCTAGCAGTAGTGACCGTGTTTACTATGTAGGTATGATGGGGCTGACTGAAACTCCACAAAAAAGGATTTAACAGCCAGTGGATTGACATCTCCCGACAGCCTGCAATCACATACAAAAACATTTTATAAGCAACCTTTTGTAGACTCAAGGCTTTTTAATAACTTCTAAGGCCATGTTTTGAGAAAACTACATTCAATGCTTTAAGATTTTTCAAGACCTGCAGATACGCTGACACACACTCACTGAGGCAGTAGTATAAACAAAACATTGGTAGAGGCGGGCAGGGAGCTGTAACTTAACACACCACACACAGACACAGTGCTGGCATGCAGAAACATACAGTACTCTTGCATGCACACAAGACAGTTTTGACACTCGCTGCCTTGCTGAGGGAGCGCAGCTGAAACTGGAGAAGCCAACAACAACCAGGCTTAGAATAAAGTGACATGTGATGTGGTTATGTGATAAAGCAACAGACAGTTCGGGCTGCAGGGGGGACCGATTCAGAAAGTAACACATATATATTGAACATTGCACATCTGATCTAATGGTTATGATGCAATATGTTCCCATGTTTGTAGTAGAAACTGTATCAGAACGCCACTTCTTTTGTAAAACAGATACCAGTAAAAACCCTAAAAATGAGCTCTCACCTTCCATACAGACTATTGCGCTGTTAGAACAATCACAAATCTATAAGCTTGCATTGTTGACAACACACACACACACACACACACACACACACACTAGTGATCCATGTGTCCTTGTGTGGATGAAATAGTAATGAGGAGAGGTCTTTTTTTGGCTCCCAGCCTGAGCAGCAGCACAGGAGTCATAATAAATTACTAATGTAGAATTGCTCTCTTTTAACCACTCTCTCAATTGTCTACACGTCACTGCTCGTCCCTTCCTCCCAGTAGTCCCTTGTCAACTCCTTCTTTGTCCATCTTTTCAAATGTTCCCTCTCTGTGATGCATCTGTCTTTCTGCCCATCTCACTCTCTGTCCACTCACCCTCTTGTTTTGTCCTCTCTGCATCAGTGTCTGGTGCGATCATTTCACAGTGCTCTAATCCAGCCTCTCTTTCGTCTCTCTCCACTTCTTCCTCCCCACAGAAATCTGTACGTCTCCTCCTCCCCATCCGCTCCTTCTCATTTCATTTCCCCTCATATCAAATCTAGGCATCATGCTATTTGGTTTGCTGATAGTGACATTTTATTAGAAACTGGATTTCTGTTATGCAGTGTTGTTTAGTGTCAGGTCATAAGAAAAAGTGCTACCAAAGACATCTATTTCTGCGCCTTTGCAAAATAGGTGTGAAAAAGCTTGGTGACTTACAGTAACTAGTTGCAGGACTTGTAAGGGAGCTACTGTGGCTGTCCAGCTAACTGCTAACGTGCTGGCCAGTATATATTGTTGTTTTCGTACAAAGCTGGCATGCTCTCAGTTAGCTTACAACCATTTAGGAGGCTAGCTAACTCTGTCACTAACCAGGCAATAAAAGAAAACTGTCAAGTGAATTTATATTTATGCATTTGATAACATATTAGAATGTATTTTTATGAATGGAATAACGGTTTGTTCTCTGGCAGAGCAGGGTGGTATAAAAATAGATGATTTGACACAGCAAATATGATAGCTTCCTCCATTTTAGACTCCCCGGCTCTCCGGTCCCTCAAACGTCAGCAGTGTCACGATGGTTTGCTATTTGTCAACAGCACAAGTTCGCATGTCTAAATTGAACCATATGCAAAAGCTCCATGCAGATTTAAATTGCCTCTTTGGGCAAATCCACTCATCACAGCAGTTCCATTGAAAATAAGGAGTTTGGTCAAACGTTTTTACTGTTATAAATCCCTGACAAAAACAAAATTCTAGGGGTATAAATAGCATAATTTGATCAGTGAAACAAAATATCAACTGTAAGCAGCTTTAATCTGAAAATATAAGTATTGCAATCTTAGCACAGCTTCTCTACTCACCGTCAGAGATGTGAAGGTCATGCACATGCCTCCAAACCCATTCATCGCCAAAGCAAAGAAGATCAGGATGGACAGATCTGCGGGTGAAAGAGAAGATTAGCAACACAGACAGATGTGGTTACTATTTTGACACAAGGCTCCCACTCATCTCATCTGATTGATTAAAGCGTCACCACTGCATCGATACACTGTATGATCCTGTCTGTAAATATGCAGTACAATATGGCTCCACTATAAAAGCAACATGATTGAGAGCCGTGTGTGAGTCAGTGCGGCCTCTGAGTTAGAGTGATGTATGTGGGATGACATGAGTATGGACACTTACTGTTGGGATCACTGGAACCGTAGGCAATGAGGAGGCAGGAGAAGGCAAAGCAGGCACTGAGAACACAGAGACATGTGTATGAATAAGACAAAACATAAACCACACAGACCAATATTTTATGATATCAAGTGGAAAATTGATTTAAATTTTCTTCTCCAGCCTTACCTGCCCAGAAGCCGTAGCTTCCGTGGACCATATTTGTCCATGACGATGCCCATGGGCAGGGTGATGGCAGACAGCAGGAAGGAGCCCACAGTGAAGGCCAGGTTCAGCATCTCATCCTGGTCCTTACAGATGGGCCAGCCATTCATCTTTAGGTACTCCTCTGAATCAGAAGGCGCAGAGGTGGACGTGTTGGAGAGGTCGAGGCTGGAGCTGTTTTCTGGATGGAGAGGGAGAGGAAAGAGAGGAAAAGATGTCAGGTAAGGAAACACTGTTTTTTAACTGGATTTTCTATCCTACAGCTGCACACTGCAGCTATACTGGTGGTTCCAAAATAATAATTCCTAAAAACTTTGGTGAGCCTTTAACTTTCCATACAACACTATCATCAGGTCGACACTTGAATTTGTCTGATACTTATGGTTATGGTTATGACCACATACATGCTAAACTAATGACATCCCCATTGACCTCAGCTGTACTGTGTGTTATTGCTAATTAGCATATGTTAGCATGCTAACAAACAAAACTAAGATATAAACATGGCAATATGGTAACCACTAGCGTGGCAGTAGACTCTTATTCTTGTTTACATGCAAAATACATGATCTGCATAAATTAGTAGCATTATAGATTAAAATAAACAACAATCCATACATTAGCTCACTCCAAACTGCAACATAAGGATGCTGCTCAGGAATTAATTAATTAGTAATAATAATGGAATAATATATACAATATTATAATATATATTCTGTATAGCTTATCAATATCATTTTACTTTTGACTTTTAGTTGTAATTAAGTACTTATAAATCACAATAATGTTTTACTTTTTCCTAATTCAAATATCTCAATACTTCTTCCACCTCTGTTTACACCAAAGGATATGAAAAGGCAAATATTTAACATTGTGAGAAATTTCACTATTAATTTCAATTTGTCACTAGCTGAATGTGTGTCAATATCAAACAGCAGAATCTTCCTCTGATAAATAGGATGATAAATTGTGATTATGAAACAAAAGCAGAAAAGAACCTGCTGACTTGTTCAGTCACTCTAGAGGTTTTAGTGTGGTCTAAAATAAATTTCCTCTTGGTATTTCAAGGTAGCTCATTTCAAATGTTGCTCTTTGAGGTCTTAGCTTCTACATTTGCCCCCACCTCTCTGAGAGTTGAGCTGTTGATCAAAATGCCAGGAGACTCATAACAGGTCACGTAAACAGACTGGAGGGAAAACAATACAATCCAGGGCAAACAGGTGCCAGAAATAGTCACAACTGAACCCCTGCATGGTGGAGAGGGACTCTATGTTACAGTTTCACACAGACAGCTCAGTCTGCCTCCTGCTGAATCACTGGTAAACACAGTCCACTGAGTACATGTGGAGTTTATTTTTGTCTTATCTGCTCTATTAGACTGTTGCCTGTGGTGAAACTCTGCAGGTATCAACAGGCAGACAGACAGGGGACTGCCTTTTTTCACCTACTTAACATTGCAAAAATCAGGCACATCCTGTCTCAAAAAGATGCAGAAAAACTAGTCCAACTCTCTATTATCAGGCAGCTCCAATAAGTCCCTTAAGACTCTCCAGCTGATCCAAAGTGACACATTTACTGACAAGAACCAGGAAAAGAGATCATATTTCTCCAATATTAGCTTCCCTACACTGGCTCCCTGTAAAATGCAGAATAGAATGTAAAATCCTTCCTTCCAGTCTGTGTATGAGAGGCAGATACCCTCCTCACATTTAAGAGTAGGCTTAAGACTTTCAACTTTGATAAAGCTTATAGCAGGGCTGACTCAGGTTAGTTATGCTGCTATATGCCTAGACTGCTGGGAGACTTCCCATGATGCACTTCTCTCCTCCCCCATCTCTCTCTCTCTCTCCTTCTGCTGCTGTCTGCGAGTGTTTCTGCCTCTGGATCTGTGGAGTCTGGATCGGTGGATGTGGACCGCCTGCTGCCCCGTGCAGCCGCTGCTGCTATTACTATTACTGCTCTTGTTGTTGTATTGCTACTACTATTATTTTTGTTAATGTTAACATCAGTACCATTGCTACTACTATTGCTTTACATCTCTATGTGGAAATGTGCTGTGCTGCTGTGTGTTCTGTTTCCTCCTGCTTTCACTCTACCCCCCTCTCTCCCTCTCCCTCTCAACCCAACCAGTCGAGGCAGATGACCGCCCACCCAGAGTCTGCTTCTGCTTGAGGTTTCTTCCTGTTAATGGGCAGTTTTTCCTTGCCACTGTCGCATAGTGCTTGCTCATGGTGGGAATTGTTGGGTCTCCGTACAAAGAATCGGTCTAGACCTGCTCTATGTGAAAAAGTGCTATGAGATAACTTTGTTATGATATGGTGCTATATAAATAAACTGAAATTAAGGGGACAAAGGGGAGGAACACATCTCACTCACCTTGACTTTTTGTTTTGATCAAACAGCCAGGAAAACAATAGACTCAGCAGTTACCACATGTTCAATGTCTGGAGGATGGGAGGGAGGTTTAAAGGACTTAGTCATCAGAGTGTTTTCTTCAATTCAGTCCTGGGGGCAAGTTGTCGACAGCAGCTAAAGTCTCTGCTGCGTCTAATAAACAACAGAACTGAAAATCTGCTTTCCCACTATGTTCTTGAAAGATTGTGTGCTGTTGATGAAAGGAGGGGGGGGAGGTGTTGATGCTGGTCTCTGGGCTAAGGGGAGAATTTAGAGGAACAACAGGAAGCTATTATGTCATATTAAATGCATCCTGGTGCAGCATACTGGCCCATGCACTGTGGGGATAGAAGTAGGTGAAAGGTCACATGGCTTAAGGAACTTCTGATGACTGTAGTGTTGTTTTAATGCCGGTGCATAAATTCACTGAGGGATGTGGGGACACTTGAGCTCAAGAGCATTAAAAAACAGGCAGCTGCAGAAAGGACTGGTAGAATTTAACATGAGGATGCAGAGCTGTAATGATCTGTGGGCTTTTAATAAAACTCATTCACCTATACCGTGACACATTTTATCCATGTCCTCTATTTATGGGTTGAATCAATCGAATATCAATTGACAAAACAATCTTCCCACATGGTCCATCTAGTAAGAGGGCTTTCAATCGTCTCACATGATCTTCCTCAGCAAATGGAGTGCGTCATTGTAGATGTTCAAACTTCCACCTACAAAAGACATGATAACATAGGAGATAATGTGACACAATCAAAAGCTCCAGAACAGCTACTAAATGGACCTTGTGGGAAGACATGGTCATCTGCTGTTTCAGTCTTAACAGAGAGCTGTCTATGCGAAAGCGTTCACCTGAATAGATTGCCATGCAGCAAGTTAACTCATCAGTGCGAGTTTGTGGCGATAACTATCTTGGTTTTCAGATGAGCTTTTTAATGTCCTGTGAAAGTTTACATTTTGTTGTTCAACCTAATTTTTCCCCAAAAATGTAAAGTTCAGGGAAAGTTAGGAGGGAAAGTCACCAAAGTTAATACAGCTGATCTTGAGGGGGGAACATGAATGCCTGTACCACATTCAATGACAAGTCCAAGGGTTTTCACTCCAAGTGAGTGAACCTCATGGTGGCACCAGAGGAAAAGTCAGGCAATCACCCAACTCAAAACAGATTCATCCTCTGGGTACATGAAGGTCTATACAGAATGTTGTGCTAACTCAGCTAACAGATGTGGCTATATTACACTGAACCTGCTGATGGCACTGCAAAAACAGCTGGGGGATCCCCAAAGTCATTAGGGCTTTCATGGCAATCCATTCAATAGCTGTTGAGATATTATACCAAAGTGGTGGAACATCCGACCGATAATGCCAATGACGTTCTACTGTGGCTAAAACTCCAAAGTATGGGTATCAGCTTTCACCCTTTGTGATCAAACCTCACTGTCAATATGGAGATTATGTGCTCTGCCCCCTCCGGCTGGTATTTGAGGTGTATTGGAGATTTAAGTGCTGACTGTTGGTCTAACAGGAGATAGCAGCATCAGTCCCCGGCATCGGCTGCTGACTAATCAAATGGCCCCAGCAAACCTGAGTCAATAAGGGAAGAGCCCCAACGACACACACACACACCCACACAGAGGTCTTCTTCATGTCAACGCCATTTCGTGTATTTGTTTTGTTTCTCTATAGGCTTCTCCACATATACGTACATACAGTTGATGTCAAACAGACTCACCTCCTACAGAGTAATTTGGTTTAATGATTACTAGTGTGCACTAAAACAGCTTTTTTCCCTTGGCTTCAGAGTTGTCCCTTTATCCAACTGTAGACAGAATGCACACCAAAATACACAAGTCCGCCTGATTATCAACATATTAAATAAACACACTGACAGAAGCGTAATCACACAGGGTGTTAGGAGGAATAATGCTACTCGTCCATGTGATAGTGGCCATGTCAACAAACAATTAGCAGGCAGTGATCTCTCATGAAGCACACAAGTGGATACACACAGAGCATTGAAGAAGAAGAGAAACACATTTATAATTATATACCTATTATAACTATTTAAATCCTCCTCTGTTTTCTTTTGGCGTCGACGTACATTCTGTTTACACTGACCACAACATAGCTTTTCTAGTGACAAACAGAGAGCAAACAAAGTATAAACACACATGTTTCAGCTTTCAGAAACAACCAAGAAACGGCGCTGACAGGCCGAGTCCTGCGACAAGGAACGAGACAAAGAGAGGTGACAGCCCTTGATGAGATAGACGAAGGAATGTACACCTTTCTCTCATCACTGTGTGACACACATACACACTTCAAACCACCAGAGCAACCACACGCTAACTGTGGAAGAACAGGCTGTGCTGAACTGATAAGCAATGACAGAGTTTCACTAACTAATGCAAACAACTGTTTGTAACACTAGACGTAGGACAATGCTACATGTTTGCACATATTTTGCCCTGAGGATAGACAAACACACTGTGAGAAAAGGCATACAACAAAAACAATGTATGTTGCACCCTCTTGACCTGATTTCAGACTTCTCAGCCCTACAAGTAAACACCAAAAACTACTGATTAGAAACCAGCAGGTCAGAGG
>JAVQJF010017679.1:0-12706 GCA_036023855.1 Gadopsis marmoratus | reverse complement strand
GAAAAACTGCCTTTTAACAGGCAGAAACCTCAGGCAGAACCAGGCTCTTGGTGGGCGGTCATCTGCCTCGACCGGTTGGGTAGAGAGAGAAAAAAAGAAAATATAGGGGGGCGGGGGGGGGTAGGGTAAGAGCAGGATGAAAGAGAACACACAGCAATCAAAGTACAACTCCACATACAGAAAATGTATGTAAAATTGTCTATGACAACATTAGCTATTTTCAGCCGTTAGCCTCTTCGCTGTTGTGAGGTTCACGCCAAACAATAACAAAGCTATGTAAACTAAGACAAAGCATTATGACCAAGGTTGTATAGTTATAACCTAATCAACGTGCAAAATAACATTTAGTGAAACTGTCAACTACGTACAACACGTGATGATAATGGTACCTTGTTATTGGGCAGATTAAACCATAATGACACATGAGAGGCTACACTGGCAACGTTATAAATTATTAGTTGTTAGAAATCTATCTAACCCTACATATTTTACTTGCTGGTACAATTCACTCATCTTCATCCTTAAAGTTATCCCACCTTTCAAAACAATGCGCCATGCCAACTGCTATTTTACAGACTATACACCTACTAAGGGCTAGTTGTAAGGTTGACAAGTAAGGTTATGTTATTTAAGTAAATGGGACAATACTACAATGCACAAAAGGTCACGTAAGCATAGAAGCTAGTGGTAACATCAGCTGGGTTGTTAGGGATACAATAACGGGGGCTTAGCATTTAATGTTGTAGCTAGTTGAAATTATTTATTGTAACTACTTTATATACTGCAAGGAAGTGCAATACAGTAGCAATGCATCAGGATGAAAGTATGTTTTGTATGTATTATTTTAATCTGTAAAGTTACCTGTAATCATAATTACATAATGTAGTGGAGTAAAAGCTATAATAGTTCCATCTGAAATGTAGTGGAGTAGAAGTACAAAGTATCAGAAAATGGAAACACATACAACACTTTCACTGTGAAGGATCATCAACGTGTTAAGGCTTTACTGGCCAAATTTGAGGCTGTTGTGCTCAACCGTCTCGGAGTAGCATTTTACATTAAAATCATGCCATCAATGAGAGATGTAGGACCTGCTTTCTGACTCAATCACAGCTGGGAACATGGCAAGCCCCTATTCTCAGCAGACATTTGTTGTAGTAAGCTTTTTGGTCTTAGTTTGACAGAAACAGAGGCTGCAAATACTAAACATTGAAGCTCAGTTCAGCTGGAGAGGAAATTAGCTTTGGTGTAACCCCTAAGAGTAAACCACAGCATATAAGTCAAAATGCAACAGTTCCATTTAAAACAAGATTTTTGTCCAACTTGTTTTCTCCGTCAAAGTTCATACTCAATTTATTTCTTATTTTCTCGCACGCTCTGGGCCTGCCTGTGAAAAACAAAGACTTTGTGGCTTTTAATAGACTCAAAGCATGCTATTCAGATCCTCAGAACCTTGTGGTGTTCTGAATGAGGCTTGGATGACAAACTACAGTGTTGAATTCAGTTTGCGTGAACATGCAGGAAGTCCCTCCATCATCTCCCAGATGCACTGTGTCAACAAGTTAGGGCACTAATTGATTTAGGAATACCTAATTGTACTCTGATTAAAGAGAGGTCCTGTTCGGTTCCTTTCTTTTTGATTTTGACTTTATTTATTTGGTTTTGGTGTGGACACAGCTGTGCTCAATGTGTCGATCATTCGGTGCCCTCTGTGAATGTCTGGTGCGCTCGTGTGAGTTTATTTTCCTTGCGACGTGTTCTTTTCATTCCATGGCGAGATCTAAGAGGAGGCTGCACAGCAGGGAGTCAGTGACCTCAGCATGCCACAGACAGGAGGTGGGAGACAAGACAGAGGGGGATGGAAGGGTCAGATAAACTGAAGTGACGTTTGTCAAGCTCCCATGAAGCTATCAGTGTCACATTAATGAAAGCCACCTGGTTTGTTTTAATATAGTAAAGGACTGAAAATGTGTTTCTCTCTTTACAAAATGGTTGATAACAAAGAGTGACATTTAAAATGGAAGCATTTTATTTTAAGACTGGATCATTGGTGCAAACCTCCACCAACAATTTGAAAAACTTACCCCAAGTTTAGACACATTTTCATGACTGTAGAAATTTTTTTTTTCCTATTTATGAAAATGTCGTCTTTCAATTTGAGAGCATGATTTATTGATTTTCTGTTGAGATTTTGTAATACTATCCCTCAAAACCCTGCAGTCACACTCAAATAGCCCCTGCTTGCACTTGGATTTGCTCTGCTTCTGCTCAAACTGTACGCTTGCACTCAGATATATTGTTGCTTGTGCAGATTTGCTGTGCTCCGGCTTCAGCCCTACTCTTCGCACTCGGGCTGCTTCTGGAAACGTCTGCTCTCAGATTTCTGCTCTGTTCTCAGATTTATTTTGTGCAGCAACCATGTCAAAATTTTACCATACTTTTTACGCTGGCAAGGATGTCATGAATTAAACACGTCAGCTCATGCTCATTGACAACCATGGTGGCGCCCATTTTGTTGTTAGTTGCCGAGAAAATTGCCATAATGTACAACACTTGAAAGGGATATTATCATGGATGTATTCTTGTGCTGCAAATATAACTATATTTTTATTTGAAGGAAGTAATTGCACCATTTAAAAATAAAAAACTTACTTGACTTTGACGCAAAGTTTGCACGCAAACAAACTCAACAAATTTTGGCTACTTAGAAGAGGTGGCAGAGGCAAGGACACTGTCAAAATGTGTTGCAATAATCTCCCACCCACACCACAGCATGGTGGTGGACTTGCAGAGCACCTTCAGCTCCAGGCTGATCAACTGCGGTGCCACAAGGAGCACTACAGTAGGTCCTTCCTGTCTGTTGCTGTTAGACTGTTCAATGCCTCGCTGTGACATCCAGGGCAAATTCACTAACTCTCCCTAACTGGTTTACTGGCGTTTTGTGCTCTGTACTTTACTGAATGGTATTTTGCAGTCTGCACTATACCACTTGCACTGTGTACCTCTTTGTTGTACTGTCTTCACACAAATGTTGAACGTTGTACGTTACTGTGTGTATAGTTTTTATTTATATTTTTATTTATAAAATATTTTATTGGCTGCTGGAATGAAGAAATGTCCCCCTCTGTGGGATCAATAAAGTACATACCTACCTCTCACTGGCTATTATAAGTCTGTTGTTCATAACAACAGTATACTATAATTAAAGCTGCGAGCAGCGTTGAACGGGCCCTCGCAGATGTGTGCACGGGCATGTGTGCAGCGTCCGCTGCTTGGCGAGCGGACCTCTGGCACTGAGAGCCCATACACCGACCTCCTCTCCCTGTCACTAGGTGGCACTGTGACTGCGGATGACAACGAGCGTGTAGTCGGCTTCAGGCCGAGGGGGGCATAATGTGTGTCAAGTTTGGTGCATCTTGGACAAAGCCTGACATTTCCTACAGTCACTAGGTGGCGCTATGACTGTGGATGAAAATAAGCATATAGATGGCTTCAAGGCGGGGGGGGGGGTCATTAAGTATGTTAAGTTTGGTGCCTGTCGGACAATGCACGGCAGAGTTATAAAGTACTTCCTGTTTATGGCGAAGCACTATGACCACGGATGAAAATTAGCATATACTGTTATAATCCACTTCCTGTTTATGGCAAAGAATGCATTGCCCAGGCTAGGGCTTTTGATGAAAAGTCACAGTCATCACTGTGAAGCATCATCAAGGTCTTAAGGCTGCTGTGGCCCAATTTGAGATTGTTCTGATCATCCCACTGGGAGATGCGATTAAACGTATTTGGAAAATAACTTCCTGTTGTCAGTAGGTGGCGCTATGACTTTGATTCAAAATGGACCCCTACATGTATTCAGGGCTGGATTGTCATCAAACGTTGTGAATATGGAAAAGATCTGATCAATTTCAGCGAAGTTACAGCTGTTTAAAGTTTCCTTATGGTACATTAGACTTTTGCTGCCACGGATAGGCCACTCTCCTTTTGTCAAAAGTCACCATTTTCCCTCTATGTGTTAATTCAATTCAGTTTTATTAATATAGCGCCATATCATAAGTTATCTCATAGCACTGGTAGTGTGGATGGTCTGGGGAAACTGGAATTTTGGAACTAAACTTGTAGGTCTACCTCCATCCAGGTTAAAGTACACTTGAACCCCTGACTGCTTAGTTTAATTGCTTCATGCTGGTGAATTGAAATAGCTAAAACTTCCCAAGGTAACTCCAAAATCACTTTAGTTTTCCATGTAGAAGCAGGGCTGAAAGCTCTGACAGTACATTCAAAGCATCAAACAAGTGTAAGCGTTGTGTAAATGTGTTGTTGAAATGTGGTAATGAGTGGTACAATGGCAGACCTCTGCAAATAAAATAGATTAAGGAGTTGGCAAGCGTTTTGCAGAGGCTTTAACAGCTGTATACAGCAAATCCCACCAACATAGCTATATTGTTTATGGTTCTACAGCAGTATCTGTTCATCTCTACACTGTTTTCTGGCCTCCATTCCGCTTAAATGAACTCAGTCTACAGCTTTGTAACTGGAGGAGTGTCAGTGCTGGTGCCTGACTGTGCTTTGTATTTAAGGTCCCCTTGGAGCTGATCCCCTTTCTCCTTAAATCCATGTCGCCTCAGTAAAGAGAAATGAGAAGAAGGAGGAAGAGAAGATGAGTATAGGAAGAACATCTTGACAAAATTTGTGTATTTTTTTGTCTTGCTCACCTGCAGATGGCGTATACACCAATTAGCCATAACTTTATAAGCACTGACAGGTGAAATGAAGAACATTGATTATCTCGTTACAATGACACCTTTCAGGAAGTGAACATTTTGTCATTGAAGTTGATGTGTTGAAGCAGGAAAAATGCAAGGATGTGAGTGACTTTGACAAGGGCAGAACATATTACAGACACTTTGTGTCTGCAGGCAGAATCCTGGATTTAGTAGTGAGGAGCCCTACAGCTCCTGGCCTTTTAATGGTTTGGTTTTCAATAGCGAGCCAGTGTTCCCACCTTAACAGCCTCATACCTGCTGCTCTCTGCAGCCAATTTCTCATTGCTGAGCCCATCTTACTCTATGCTGCAAATTTCAGGTGGTTCTGAGGTGACAGAAATGAGAGTGTGGCAAGTGAGGGGCAGTGATGTTCTGTGGGTGGATGGGAGTGAAAGAAAAAACGTCTTGTCATCCTGGTCAGGCACTGGGTACACAACACACACACACACAGGCAGCCCATGTCAGTCAAGGGTGTTACATCTTTGCAGTTCACTTCATTCCTGACTCCACTGTCATCCCCTTTATCAGACATTTCCCAGCACACAAACTTTCACTGACACATTTGATCATGCTGCCATGGCTGACTTTATCTCTCTCACTCTCCTTTGTCTCTTTGTCTGTGTCTCTCCATCGTAACAGATGTGGATGAGTGTCTGGACAACAATGGCGGATGCCAGCAAGTGTGTGTCAACACCATGGGGAGCTATGAGTGTCAGTGTACAGAAGGCTTCTTCCTCAGTGACAATCAGCATACCTGCATCCACCGCTCTGATGGTAAGACTGGACCAGAGAAAGACTGTACTGAGAAAGTGTGAGCTGTTGATTCAGAGCAAAGAGAACATGTAGAGCTTTATTTCAGGATTACATAAAGCTACTTGATGCTCATTGCTCAATATTTAGCAAAACACAGGGATTACATTGTCTAAAATATTTTTGGGTTCAGTTAAGTTTTTCCTAGAATGACTTGAGGATGTGATAAACCATGTTCTTTTAATGGGTGGAGTGAATTCATTCAAAGTCGTAGAATTTGAAAGGTGGGTGGCCTGCTTTGCTCCAGTTGCTACAAAATTAGAGGAGGAGGTGTTTGTCTCCCTGTATTTGTGCCAGCAATAGTCCAATGCAGAGGTCTGCTCTTTCTGTATTGAAAGGCTTGGTTGTTATTTCTGTAAATATGATCCTATAGGCATGGATGGATTATGAGTCAATGGACTCCTAGGCACAGACACGTAAATGCTACCCCCATCCCTCCTAAATATTAGCAAGACAGCCAGAGTAAAAGATTTTCAGAAGCTGTATCATTTTTATTCTTTTTGTGTCACTAAGTAGTCTCCACAAGAAATGTCACTTCAAATAGATGCTCTGGACCAGGGGCCCCATCATTCCTTGGGCCTATTCAGCAATCCATCCATGCCTAGTGGAACCTTAAATAGGCACATAAATTCTTTTTGGTTTTATGTTTGGGTAATATAAAGACGGTACAGTGGAAATAAAGTGTCTAATTTTTCTGATTATGATAAACACCTGAACAAAAAAATAGTAGTCAAAGGAGAGACTACATTTACAGTAGCAGACATGTTGGTGTCCTGTTGTGTAGACTAAGAAATTGCTTGTAAATTATCAATCAAAACATTGATGAATTTCATGTTAAACTGCGGCAGGGCTCTAGGGATGGCAATATCTGCCGGTCCACTTTGGTCCAAACTGAAATATCTCAAGAACTATTGGATGGATTGCTGTGATATTATCAATGGATGAATCCAAATGGCTGTGATGATCCCATGACTCTACCACCAGCATGAAAGTGACATTTGTGGTTTTCAGTGAAATGTCTCAAAAACAGTTGCATGGATTGCCATGACACTGGTCGTCATATGTGACTTCGGACGTGCATGTTTGGCATCTATTTCATGCAAGTTTGAGTTCTTGAAATGGTTTGACCCCCACTAACCCTGTCATCCCCAACCCATTGCACCTGTCACGTTTATTTTATGGACTCAATCTGCGGCGGAGAGGGGTGCTGAAGGAGCTGTGATCCAGAGGTGAATACTGTAGAGGCTGCCTTCTTCTTCCCTCCACACTGACACACATCATTCTTTAAGCACAATACTCAAAGGCATCAAAGACAGATGAGGCATCTGTTATCTTTGCAACTGCACAAAAGGAGAGAATGTAGTGAGGGACGAAGACTGAAGGGGGGCGAGAGAGAGACCTCTTCTTTATCCACTCTCTCCCTCTTTAAGCCTTATAGGAGCCAGTGTTAGGATGTTAGAGGATTCTCTGTAAAGACATTCAGAGAAAGAGGTGAAAGAGATGCAGAAATAGAAGTATTTACTCACTGGAAACCCCATAAACCAGCATATGAATATATCTCCCTTTACATCTCTTTCCTCTCCTTCAGAACTATTTCTGACATTTTTGTTTTTTTTACTTTGATAGTTCACAAGGGGGGGAAAAATTCAGGTGACAGCCATTGAGTATTCCTTTCACTTTGTATGGTGGATTAACAAAGTTTTACCACCAAATGAGATTACAAATTATTACATGTATAGAAAAGTAAAAGGGAAGTCAAATGGACCAACTCCACTGACAAATTACCATTTTTAAACCATAAAAAAGGCTAAAAGTAGTTTATTAAAGTATGTATTTATGTAAATCCAATTACATAAGAAATTTCTTTACAATCGTTAGCAAAGCTCTATATTGCCTCTATATTTTCCCACCCTCGCTGCCGTGTCTGTTCTGTATATTTTCTAGATCAAAACAGTTACTGTGTTAACATGTGTAATTCCTGCTCCTGTCAGAGGGATGTTCATGGTAAACATGCAGTGAAGATGCTTGTGGTATATTAATTTTGCCCTGCTCTGGCAGGCTGCTTTGAGCCTTTAACCACCACCACACAGCCCTCCGCCCCATTCAGAGATCCTCAATCAGACACTTGTCTCGTCTCCCTGTCCTGCACAGGAATAGCATCAGCATCCCGGTGTCCCACAGGAATCTCCGTGAACATTTTTTCCCCATCTTCCTTACTATGGACTGCTTCTTGCCCTTCTTCATCTAGTCTCTTCTTATTCACTCTATTTATTTAATTTTCTCAGAAGTCTTTCTTCTTCATTGGATTTTCTGCATCCATGGTCTTCCATGAGCACAAACATGCACACTCACACACAAATTCACAAGGCAGCTGTTATTAATGTTCTTAAGCAGTCTATACATTTCTGCTTATAAATGTTTTATAATCTTATAAATTGTTTATTTTAACACATAATAATGTTAATAAGCATCTTATAAGAATGTATAAGGGCCTTATTACCTAAATAACTAATGCTTATTACAAGCACCTTACCCAGGAATTTTTAAATAATATTCATCTACCCTGCTCATCAGAGGAAGAAAACTGTATATTATATACAGTATGATTGGGAACAGCTAGTTAATCATATTTGAAATAAACAAAGCCATTAACTAATGTTTTTTAAATAAATCTCCACTGCCTGATGGTTTTAATGCAGAGTTCTACCAAGTGTTTGGTGGTGATCTATCCCATCTATGTTTGCAGGCATAAAAGCATGATTTGACAATGGAAGTTTTCCACCTATGTTTAATCATTCCCATATTACTTGAATTAAAAAAAAGATCAAGACACTTTAATCTATAACTATTGTTCAATATCTTAAGCAAATGTAATCCTGGCCAATATTCTTGTGTATATATTACTATTACTACGAGGCTGGGAATTTTGATAGTGTTGAAATACAGAGAATCCGTGCGCACAGAAAAACAATCCAAGAGCACCGAAAAACAATCCAAGAGCATAAATCCAAGTGCAAGCAAGTGTTATTTTGGTGCGAGAGCACAAAATCTGAAGGTGAAATTAATAAAGTATGCTCTCAAACTGAAAAAGCATGCTCTTGATTAAAGATAGGGATATAACTCCATACATTGCAGCCTGTTTCGCAGGTGCCGGCTACTCTGACACCTAAGTTTTGGGTTAGATGATTTGGGTCAAAACTAGTGATTTTGGCTAGGTTCAGGGTACAATTTTGATTCTGCTTTTATTTAGTTTTTTAAAGTTGGTACCTGGCATGTCATCTACTGTTGATCTCGTCTTGATGTGCCATAGTGACCATAACTGAAACTGTAGTTTTGGGCCACAACCAAATTATAGTCTAGTAGACACAAATTACTACAGCCACAGATTTTGTATGTATGTGTATGTGTGAGACAGTGTGTGAGAACGAGAAACAGTTTGTGTTAGACCGTTGCTTTGCATATGGTAAGTGTCAGCTCGCGGCTCATTTCTTTCTCCCTGCCACTCGCCTGGGGGATTATAAAACCTAGCAACAATTGTTTGTTCCATTATGGTGTGTTTCCACTCTGTTGTGCTTCACAGCTCTGTCTGAAGCACATCCAGGCAAGAAGACTTTGGCCCGCAAGCTCCCAACCTCGAGTTGGGAAACAGCTCTCCCAGCAAATGTTCCTGATCTGTCATGATGTGGGAGAGCTATGACCACATGAGTCAGGTATGGCTCACAGGCCCAATGGTGACATGCATGTAGAATGGAAAAGCTCATTTCCATTTGGGGAAATTTGGGGTTCTCTAAAATGGAGGATCTGGTTGTCAGGTTTTGGCTTACTTGCCTTTAAAATAATAGAAATGTGTGCTGAGTTGGTGCCATCAGAAATGTTAGTGTATATGTCATATAATAAAAAGGGTGAACGTCTCATTTAATCAAGATGCAGTTCCTCCGGATTGGTTGCTCTTTTGCAGGTTTACATTTACATTGTATTAGACATCAAATTGATGTCTCCAAGTTGACCTGGACGGTCTCTATGTCTGATTTATTAATTGTGCCTTTTGGACAATGTAGCCCCTACCAAAAGAGAGTGAAAACAATACGCTTGTAAATTCTTCTGAGCTCAACACCAAAATTCCTGGCAAAGTTGGAGTTGGCAATAAGTATTGCAGTAAGTAAGGAATTTTAAACACCATCTCATGCGGACGCCATGTCTGGTGCTCCAAGAGAATGTTTGGTCACAGGAGTCTCTGTGAACAATGGAACACAATGACTAGGCAAATCTTAATAGTGGACTGTATGGGCAAGAAAAATACCCCACTGTGATCCGAAAAATGTGCCTAATTGTCAGTTTTGGTTTATTTTAGTTACGTTAGATGACATTTAGTTACATTTAGATGCCCTCCTGACAGTCTGAAAACTCATTAGGTGGCTGCTTAGCACCGTGAGCATGAGCATTGCACCGACTGAGGAAACAGTGGCTCTGTGGGCTGAGTCGGCAGACATGAAACTGGCCCATTGGCAGCTCCTGGAAGGCTATAATGCTAGGGATTGCAATTAACAGGAGGCAATGGACTGATGCATTGTGCAACAACATGCAGGGCAAAAACATAGCACTTGTGGGTAGTGTGGATAGCTGGTAATTATTATACGTGACGCTCAATGTAATGTGATAACTTTACGACTGCAAATATATTATTTTTATTCATCTGCATATTTTTTCTTGATTAATCAATTGGTTGTGTAGTTTTAAAATGCCAGAAATTTCTATAACAGTTTTCCAGAGACCAAGGTGTCATGTTCAAATTCCTTGTTTTGTCTAGTAAACAGTCCAGAACCTGAATATATTCAGTTTTTAATGTAGAATATTTGTCATATTTGCTTGAAAAATGACAAGAAGCACCATTTTGTGTTGTTGGAAGCTCAGAAACCTCTATTTAGCATTTGCAAACATTTAACAAATGAATTGTAGCACACTGTAATGTAGTTGTAAGTTATAAGGGCATTTGTTTATTAAATTACAGTATTTGTCAATAATTATAACATCTTTGAAGACATTGTTCATATTATTAGCTGTGTTCATTGTCTGTTTCTACAGCAGCCTCCACTGCTGGGTGTAGTGCACAGGAGGAGTCATGAATAAAACATTAAACACTTATACCCTATACCTGCTTACAACTACATTACAGTGTGTCAAACCATTTATTACATCTATATAAACTGCTTATGAATGCTAAATGTGGGGACAAAAAGTTAAAATTATTTGAAATAATGACATAGTTCACATATAACATATGTATACTCTGTGTTATGTGTTGAGAGAGAAGAAGGCAAAAAGACTGTGATTGTGAGCAGGGGATGGGGGAGTTGTCCATGTTGAGGGAGAGAAAGAAAAATAAACACAGAGACACAAACATGGTGGAGTGGACCAATGGAAGTTGCATGCGTTTATTTGTAGTTGTGTGAAGAGAGGAAGCAGACTGAGGCTGGGGCCGCACTCACACACACACACACACCTATAGACACACATAGATGCGCATAAACTCACATCCAACCCACACTCTGACGTGCACATACTCACGAATCAGGAATTCTCACTTTAAACAAACCAAAGCAGGAAATTGGAGGTACGGGGAGCTTTTAAGTGGCAGCCCAGGGGCATGTGGGAAGTCTAAGTACAGGGTGCTCTGTCTTCCTGCCTATTATCATCATCAATTACAAACATCATCAAAAGCTAGAAACACTTCACCTGTCATACTACACAGCTTGATGTGTGTCAAATACAGTAAATGCTTTTAGATGCCTCTGGACCAGATGAAGAGGTAAAGTTGGCTCTTGTTAAATCAATGAAAGTGTCTAGAGTGTTGCGAGTCCTTCTGAAACAGAAAATACTGTAAATGCTCACCCATTGTAATTTAAGAAACATGTTAATAGCTAAACGCTCAGTTTTAATCTCTAATATATAATACCTCATATTTTCCATGCCGTACAGGGCTTATAAGTTGAGAGTTTGATTTGAATGAAAATGAGGTGTCAAAAAGAGAAGCGTGTAGGACTGCAACTCTGCCTCCTGGTCTCAACTCTGAGTTGTCATGGCTTAGTGCCGGTAATAAACTCGGCTCCATCCAAAGTGGGATGGATACCATCTCTCCTAATCAGACCAGGTCTTCTCATAGAAGAGAGAGAGAAAAACTACGGAGTCTGACATTGTCTTTGCGTATGTACACACTGAGTCCACATACATTTGTGATGTCCAATTGGTGTAATTGGGTCATTTGGGCCCCTCGACTTTGGAATGACCTGCGTGAAGAGAAGGTTCGCAGAAATAGTAACCTCTTTTAAATCACTTCTTAAAACACATTTTTATAGACTGGCTTTCATGTGATGTCATCTTTATTGTTTTATTGTATCACTTTTATTGGTTTAAGTTCTTTTGTTTTTTGTATTTATTAATCTTTTATATTTCTTTCAATGCCTTCTGTCTTATTGTCAATACTCAACACTTGAGTTTAATCATTTCAAGTAGTTTTATGACGACATGCTCCTGCAGACATCTTCATGCATTTGTCTCTGTCAGCTCATCACTGCCTTTGACTGGACCAAAGCCAAGGACACAAACAAATGAATGCATTAGATTGAATTAGGAATCCCATTGAATGAGTCACTTAATTCAAGCCGCTGGCCCAGAGCTAGCAGCCATTCAGTGTGGTTCCTGGGTCGAGATATTTTACCTTAATTGCACCCTCCCTGCCTCAGGCCACAAAGTCAAGAGTTCTTGGAAAATGAAGATGATTACAGAAGTGGAAATAAAAGATAAAAACTACGCCTGGGACTAAAATATTGATAAGGTCTGAGTGGCAGCTTTTGATATAAAATTTCTGAGGGGAAAAAACATGAATTGACATGGAGGTCAAAGGAAGGCAGAGGAATATGAATATGAGGGTGGAGGCAATACTTGGGTTGCCATTCAAGTAAAAATGCAAATATATCAAACATTATGTTAAAATTCAATAGTTTTGCATATTGATTGGTGGCAATCAGTTAATCATGCGATGGCGGCGCGCATCAGCGCAGCGGCTTCTCAGCTAACGTTGAGCACACAGGACAGGAGTGTACAGGGTAGTTCACGGAACAACACGGGGGACG